>CAOKZL010003791.1:0-69786 GCA_948472985.1 Iguana delicatissima | reverse complement strand
ATGACACTTCTCAGATGGTTGAATTTACAGAGTCTTCAGTGTTCCTCACACCTGAGGCATGCCACAGTGGGTTAGGAAAAAACTGTCTATAGTGTACGTTACTTAATATTCATTTATTCCAGTCATGCTTATTAACTTATTCATGCATTTTTTATAACTTCCAAGATGTAAGTTACCTGCAATTTGCTTGGATAAATCACATGCAGATGTGGATGTTAAACACTCACAGTGTCAGACCACACTGCCACGTTTGCTGAAAAGTTTCAGTGTACAAGGCTCTTGGGAGATTTTAAAGCTTTTAACTTAATGTCTTCTCCTGCCTGTTTTCTTTGGGCAAAGAGCAAAACATACATCAGCATATGAGCTCTCATGAGAAAGGAACCATTTAAAGCAACCCATTGAAAATGCTGCAGATTTGCGACCACATTTTTTTTTTTTAAAAAAAGCGATGGTCTCAGAATTCTTTTACACAACATTTTAGTAAAATGTAACACAAGCAGAGATTGACTGTGCCACAGAAAGTTCCCCTTGGAGCAAGCAGATACAAATGATGCAAGCATGGTGGGATGAAAATGTGGAACGTTTTCTCTTTGAAAACTGCAAAGCAAAAAAGTGTTGACACAGGTTTGGAGGCAGGGCGGGGTGAACTGGATCTCTGGCTAGGGTTGGAAGTGTTTAGTATGTACAGCAGTATAAAAGGTGTCAGTTTTGTGTGTTTTTTTATGTAGATTTTAGAGTAAATGGGGAAATTAGTCAATACAAAGAATAATTTGGATGTTTAAAGCAAGACAGCAGAATGAAGAAAATATTTCTTGCAGTGACCATAGGTAGCATAATCAAGATAGTTTATTTTCATGTAGATAATGTGCTATTTGAGACACAGACATAGAAGGCACCACACAAAATCCATATGCATTCAGATTATTATTTTTGAAAGCATGAATACACTTAGGATAGACATCTTTCCACACTGGACCTTGGAAAAGTTCCTTTTTGAACTATAACTCCCAGAATATTTCAAGGGTATTTTAGAAGTTGTAGTCTAAAAAGCAACTTCTCCTATTTCTGCTGCAGAGTAATATAAGGAGAAATTAGTATTTCAAATAAAAGAGAATATATTAATTGGAGAGGCAGACCAAGGCAAAGGCCAGAATTTATGGCTTGTTTGTATTCGGAAGAAACAACTTTTTTTAATGTATTGTGAAGAATTCTTGATTAATATTAATGTAAACTCTCCCTGATTTATGGTATAGCATGGCATGTCTAGAATATTTTTTAAACATTTATGACAGTATGCTCATTCTGTTTGAACAATCCAATCTTACTTTACCCTACTACACAATACAGTAGAATATAATGCAATAATAATTTCATCCTACCTTGAAATGAATAATTTTTATAATGCTAGACAGAGGAAAGTTGCATGTGTCATGAAAGAGTAAGGTGGGGTGGATCCTTGAAACATGTTCCATGTTTTGGTCCTTCTGCTATCTATCAAAATCCATGTTGCCTGTTAACTTACCCAGTGCTGGTAGTGATGGTGCTGAATGCTATGTCTGTCTACAGTAACTCACCAATCACCTATGACTTGGTTGTGGATGAAAAAGATGACTTGTTGTGGATGAAAAAGATGACTTTGTGGTGAATCAGTGCTGTTGGGTGGATCTACCCCACCTTGTACATATGGGTATTTGGTGAATCACCAACTTCGATTAGACGGTTGGGCATGGAAGAACTGCAGTCATTCATAAACATTCATCTGTCATCTGTCTTGGCACTATTTTTGAGAGTTTGTACCTTCTGTTGGGCCAAACAGTACAGATGGTGTACTGTCCCATCTGCTATCCAACAGTATCCTTCCTGAGCTGTGAAAGGTATTCTCAGCCTGCCTTGACAGGGCTCACTTAGGATTTCATGAGGCTCACTTAGGACTTCAGGGCTACTATGATGACCATGGGGCTGTCTGTACATGTGGATACACCCTGGGCCTATGTGTGCAAATTTGTGTGTGCTAGGTAGAGGGAAGATAATGAGGGGTTTTTTTGGGGGGGAGGGGGAGGATTCCAACATTTCCATTATTGTAGTCAGATCATTTTCTTTTGAAGTTTGGTTTGGTGGTAGCAGTGCAAGGGGCATAGGCCCCAGAGTGACTACTGTCCAAGATAAGTGATGAGTCTTTGTTGTCCATTACATAGCAGTGATGTTGGTGAAACAATCTTGCTTTTTCTGTGCCTTCTCCTATGCCACCAAGTGGGATCTTAAATAACTAAATAAATAAAGTTATTCTGAGTGTTAGGAGCCTATTGGGCAGACTGTGACAGTGCCAATGTTGGTTTCATTCTAGCACCAAGGTAGAATTTGTCTTCTTATAAAAGCCCTTGAGGCCTAATGACTTAGTCCAAATCTGTATAAATGCATGGTTTTAGATTGTTCTAAATTTTATTGATGCTTAGTATTCTTAAGAATGCTTAAATCAGTTTTGTTGCTTGAAATTATCATTGTTGTATTTTTAACTTGTTTGAAGTGAGTACAAGTACTCCAAATAATTGTAGCAGAGGGCAGGGTATAAATATTTTGGATGAATAAATAAAAGCTATAGGATTTGCTGAAGACTCTTAAGAAATCTCTCCAAGATAGACCCTTGGCATTTATGCATAGATGTGGCTAACTTCATGGCTGTCCCTGTGGACAATATAGGTGCACATCCTATTCCAGCAATCATTTCTTAGCATCTCATATCACCATATGCCTGACCCTTTCAACCTTACTAGGTTGTATTCTGCATCCTCACACAACCTTCCAACATCTCAGACCAAAAGATATGCTAGAGACCAGAATTCCATCTGTGGAAGCTCCTTGTGACTCTGATCTCTAGAAAACAGTCTGGTCTGTTGTACCCAATCATTTTCCCAATGATAGTTAATGGACCAAGTGGAACAAGGAGTTGCTCTCATTTCTGGGGGAGGCAAGCTCCTGCTTGTTCCCCATGTCTTCTGTAGTATGCCCACAAATGTATAATCAGCATCTCGAAGACTGGCTCAAGGACACCAGTTGGTAGATGGTGGGATCTGCTTCCTGCGTTGTAGCATGCCACAGTTTGTTCTTGATTTTATAGATGTGCACATTAACCATCCTTTCTCATGTGCTATGTTTGGAAATGACTAAGAGAATGAGTTTCCTTTCTTTGCTTTTTGGGAGCGTTTTCAGGCAAATGTGTGTTTTTTGTGTGTGTATAACTGACTTTCCTGCTATTGTATTGATGGATATGATTCCAACTCTAGTACTGTGAGGATGTTCAATTTCATTCTAGGGAATGACAGACTTGTCTAGCTTGCTGTTTCCAAATGGTCACTGGGCCAGACACAATTTGCATTTTTAATCTGCACATTGATGAACCACTTCAGATGCATGGGAAAACATGTGCACTCTTGAAAAAGGCACTAATAATGTGCACATTTCAAATTTATGCAAAGCAAAATTTTAGTCAATTTTAGTCAATGGAGGAAATGCATTTGAGCAAGGTGCACAATTTAAAAATGCAGCCAGTGTGTTTGTGAGTTTGTGTGTACATGCAAACAAAGGAATAGAGTTTACTTCTTCTTCTTCTTTTTAAAGGCAAAGCTGGCCACGTAGCAGACATGGATGTAGGAAAGGGATGACATCTATGTATACAGATGTGTACATCCCTAGTTGTATTTATAATGCCAATTTGTTGTTGCAAATTACTTCTGAAATTCAGCAGAATATAACAATTACCTCTAAAACTCTGTTAAAAAAAGAATAATTCTATTGTTGGATTAGTGTGCCTAATCCACAAATGAAGTTTCCTCCACCCTACCATCTGTTAGCACAGATGGTTGATCTCTACCCAGAAAGCCCAAGAATGCTTGCTTAAAACAGAGCCTCTGCAACCGTAAGCAGTGCCGTTGGAACTGATAGGAAGGTTCCTGGGTTGTATATTATCAACTTGCACCTTGTGGTCCCTTGTTGCCATACATCCCTAGCCATCAGTCACCAGGAGGCATCAGAGGCTGTTGTACAGGCTGTGAGTGGTATGCCTGACCTTCAGCTCTGCTAAACATTTGCCAGATCTCAGGAGACCAGGAAAATCATACCTCATATAGTATAGGTTTGAGCAGCTAGTTCATGCATTGTTACCATTTAATTTAGGTGGCTAAATATCAAGTAACAAGGAGGAGGATGTTATTATATGACACAAACTTGCTCAAATCTGCAGTTAAAATTTTCAGCTGCCATTATTTGTTTTTCAGTTATTTTGGATGTTTTAAATGACTGTGACATCAAATAGCTAACATAAACCTTAATCTGGAACATCTTTTGTTTCATCATGTTTCTTTGTCCAGAAAAAATATTGTTTCTTGAACTGTACAAATGTACAGGATTTCAATGTCCAGTACCATCATCTTCAATATGTTTGCCTGGTAATTAGTTTGAGAGCTCCTGGTCCAAAGAGTTTTTGAAGTTAGAATGTATATTTCCCCAAAAGAAACTAGAATGCTGCCTGGGGCCAGTTATAGGGAGCATATAACTTCCTTGCTAAAACAGCTCCACTAGCTACCTGTTTGTTTCTGGGCACAATTCAAAGTGTTGGTTATGACATATAAAGCCCTAAACGGCTTACGTTCAGGCTATTTGAAAGACGATATCTCTCCCTACAAGCCAGTTAGAACTTTAAGATCTGTTGTGGTGGGGGGGGGCTTTTCTCTGTCCCGCCACCATCTCAGGATCTCCTGATGAGGACACAAGAGAGAGCCTTCTCAGTGACTGCTCCCACCCTATGGAACGCTCCTCCATAGGAGGCTAGGCATGCCCCTTCCCTGCTCTCATTTTACCAAGAGGCAAAAACTTTTCTCTTTAAGCCGGGCAGCTTTATTTAATAATTGGTGTATGAGAATATCCTTTTAAGTGTTTTAATGACTTTATATTTGTTTAATGTTTTCAATTGTTTTTAATGTTTTCAATGTATTTAATGTTTTTATATTTATTGATGGAAGCCCCCTTGGGTCCCAATTTTGAGAGAAAGGCAGCTTAGTAATACAATGAAATAAATAAATAAAAAGCCCCTAAGAGCATACATAATTCAAAACATATTTTACCAATAAAAGAACCATCTTTTGAGCATCTTGAGTAAGGATGTAATTCTTCACTAAATTTCTTCTCAAAGGTAGCAATGAGTAATTTCAATAATTTGAAAACCACAGTGTTCAAAGGGTATTCACAATTCAGGACTTATTCTATGCAGAGAAAGGCAACATTTTTGTGTAGGAAATAGGATTTTGTTCATGGAAAGTAAGGTTTCAATGAAGAAATATTAATTCTTGAATAGAAAATGCAGATATCTGCACAGAAAATACTTATTTCTATATAAAACAGCCATATGAAAATCTTACAGACCAAAAATAATCAATTACAGCATTTTCTGCATAGGAATTAATACTTCTGCATTGAGATATTATTTCCTATGTAAGAACTTCTGCGTCTTGTGCAGAAAATGTGTATTTTTTGCGGAAAACTGCGTGCAAATTTTCTGCAGAAAACAACTATGTACAAATTTTGCACAGAATAAGTCCTGAATTGCAAAGATTCTCCTCAGTTCAGAATCTATGTTGTAAATGTTTCTCAATTCTCAAAAAAAACAAAAATTATTTATTTATTTATTTATTTAAAATATTCTTACCATCCCCAATCCTTAAGACATGTTTCCAGTTGTGGATTTTAGTGGGTGAGCCACAGTTATGTTTCCTATGTAGAATCACAAAAAGTCCTTTTTACACCTCACATTGATTCTTAACACCAGATTTAGGGTGTCAGATTTAGGGATATGATTGTTCACTACATTTCTTCTTGAAATGACCAATTTTAGCAATTTTCTTCTCATTGCAAGAAAGTATTTGACAACCTTACAGTTTTGAAGGCTATTCACAATTTGGGTCTTATTCTGTGCAGCCCAAAGAGACTGAATATGCTTAGTGGATATAAACTACCAACTCATTATAAAGCAAGGAGATGAAAAACATGGGGAAGCATGAAGAATAGAATAGTATACAACAGACTGGCTGGCTGGCTGGCACTTTGGACGCTTTGTTACAAGTCACACTTTCTCTGTGTTTTACTAAGAACTGATTTTCATGCATAAGCATGAGTTACTGATGCCTAGATGTTTGTGAGTCTGCTTCTCTGTGGGCAAGTATTTTTTACCATAAGCTTACCTTGGAATCGACCTGCAGTTTCTTTTGCACCGCCCCCCTCTGCTCTCTGAAGAGAAAGAAGATTACGTTATCAGCTGCCAAATATCAGCAGGGGCTACCATGATCATAACCAGGTATCTAATACATCTGTGTTGTATTTTAATTCTTGTAAGCCACTTTGAGAGCCAATTTTGGCTGAAAAGCAGAATCCAAGCAGACTAATAAATGAATGCATTTGACTTGATTTGCATATATTGCTTTGCAGACTTATCTGTTGTGGATGGAAATGCTAGGCCCCACATCAACATGTTAACATTCCTATGCTTTTATAGATTTAACCCATTGATGCCAAATGCACATTATCACTTTGCTACCTTTATATCTTTGATCAGTAAAATATAGCTAAGTTATTTGTAAGAAGATCCAGACCTTTAATGAAATAATTATTATATGAAGCTAGCTAATGAAATGTTCATTAGGGACAAAAAAGAGAGAGAAAGAGAGAAAAGGAATGATAAGCTCTTTATAAAACTCTGAAAAGCCATCTGGACAAGTTGCTCACAACTGATTTTTAATACGATGATGACTGCTGCTGCTGCTTCTATTGTGTTAATGATCTCATCCCAAAGGGGACTAGACTGTCACAATCACAAAGCAGAGCAAATTGGAGAAGAGAAACAAGGATAGTAGTATTCTGGATGGTAAGAAGCTTCTTAGGAGAAAAAGAAGTGGCAACAATTTTTTAGCTCCACATACATACTCTAGTTTAATACACAATATTCAAATCCGGACTTTTACTAAACATGGTTTAACTCTGGGCCTAGACTAATAAATACATTTGTTCTGGTGTTTCAGTTTTCTAAATCTCAATTTTATTTCCAGCTCAGATATGAAGAACTGGTGACTTTTGGTAAATTCTTACCACAAAAGGGAACCAGTGTGGTACACTGGTTTGAGTGTTCGACTATGACCCTGGAAAGCAAGATGTGATTCCCCGCTCAGCCATGGAAACCCACTGGGTGACCTTGGGCACATCACATACCCTCAGTCCCCCCAAAAACTATGATAGGGTTCCCTAAGGATCAGAAACAAGTTGAAGGCACACAGTAACAACTTACCACAAAATTTAAATGAAAAATGGCAACTCCTATTAAATTTTCAACAGCCTAACAATGGAAAGCAGTAACATTTCAATTAGTCCAGTCTTGAACGTGGCATCTAGTTTCCCACTATGGAAAGCTAATAATATTCAAAACTCTTTATAAAAATTGTTCTCACAATAAAATGCTATGGTTCACTTCACCAGAAAAAGGAAAACAACTATTTCTTAAAGTGCCATTATTCTGTAAAAATAAGACTTTAGTAGAAACACTGAGTCTACAAATAATATTAAAAACTCCATTGTAATGTTTGATCTAGTATGGATGGTCAGAATCCAGTATCATAGGCCATTTCTGAACTATACCGTTACAGCACTATTATTCCACTTTCAACATCCTATGGAATCCTGGGATTTGCAGTTTAGGGAGGGGCATTTAGAATTCTCGGCCTGAGAGCTCTTTGGCAAACCCCAGAATTCTACAGGATGTTGAAAGTGTAATAATAGCACTATAACAGTGTTGGGTGGAAATGGCCATAGTTACAAATGCATAAACTGGAGTTATACACTTGTGACTATTATGTACTCATGGTCCCTATGTAACCTCTAGTTTAGGGAATCTCTTGGGAGCAGAAAAGTCCCCCATTCACCACTTATCAGGAGACCACCACTTGGACTGATGGAGGTTTTTCTCTGTTGCTTGGGAAGAAGCTGATTGCTCTTTCCACCCCTTCTCATGTGTAAGATATTTGTCATGAGAGGGATGTGGCAGGGATTCTGTTTCTGCTGGTCACAATGGAGATCACTCATAGGAAGAGTTAAAAATTGAGTGGCTGCTTCCCAAGCAATGAAGGAACAGGCTCCCATTGATCACAGCACCTGCTGCCCTGTAAATGAGGAGTGGGGAGGCTGCACTGGGATTTGGTGTGCAGCACTGTAATTACAGTGCTTACACATATGGAAAGACCATATAAGATTCTGGCTGACTCTATCAACTTTGAAAAATATTTCATAAACACAATAACAATTGCATTTATATTTTTGAAGCTGCTATCCTCTTTTTATTATTTAATTAGAAATGCTTGATCATTACTGAAAATGTTAAGTCTACTATTTTAAAAGTTCTTTGTGAGTTAAAGTATAGTATTCACTTGACATGGGAAGTAGCAAAGGCTCTACATTTTTTTTTAGATTATCTCAAGCTGGTTAATGTTGTAACTTCAGTATTGCTGTCATGTTAGATTGCCAGCAATGTCACATAATGGATAAAGCAAGTACACTGTCAAACCAGTTACATTCATCTTACTAATTAAAAAGGTCTGATAAATTGATTAGCTTGTTTGGTAAGCAAGCCTTTGATGTGCAGGGAAATGCAAATAGACCTATTAGTGTATATTTCATTAAACTGGGAAAGATGGATGTCAATACAGGTGTTGTAAGGACTTATAAAAGAGAAGAGAAAAAAGATATTATTTGGAATGCATAGTTCCAAGGTAGAGATAAGTACCTAACATTGTTCCTAAGAGGACAAATTTCAAGGCCCTTTTTACTCAAAATGGAATTTTATCAAAACGGAATGTTGGAATGAAAGAGAGAGCCTTTCCAGTGGCTGATGGACTCCCTTCCTGGGGAGGCTGCAAGTTTCAGGTGGAAAAATATTCCTTCAATAGTCTTTAAAAAAAATGAGAAAAGGGCCTTGCTTTAGTGTGTTGTACTGTTATTATGTGTTGCTGTTTAATGAATGTTTTAAGAGACTTTTTAACTCTATGGGCAGTTTACTTGCTTTTTGAACATGACTTTATATCTCTGTATGTGTTTACTTGAGTTTACTTTTATTTTGTAAGCCTCTTTTCATCTTGCCTTTGAAGAGAAGTTTGAGTATAAATAAATCAATGCAATAAAATGCAATGTAAGTCACCTCACAGATCCTCCCCACCATCCCTGTTGGCAGGAGTGTTTGAGGAGAGTTCTGCTTATAGGAACTATAGAGCTAAATCTTTGCATGTAGTTGTGCCTGTTATTGTCTTGTGTGTGACCTTTGCATTCTTGTTCATACTCTAGAACTGTATAAGCAGCTTTAGAAAGCTAGGGGTTCACT
Organism: Iguana delicatissima; assembly: GCA_948472985.1. Classification (NCBI taxonomy): domain Eukaryota; kingdom Metazoa; phylum Chordata; class Lepidosauria; order Squamata; family Iguanidae; genus Iguana; species Iguana delicatissima. Next base: position 60,380 of record CAOKZL010003791.1, on the reverse strand, counting down.
TTGGAGGTCTGCCCTCCCTCCACTGAACCTGCTTCTACAAAAAAAAAAGAAAAAAAAAGACACAGTTTGCCCTAAATGCCCTTTCGGGCACATGAGGACATTCTTGCCACATTTTGGAGCCTTCCTGGGCCATGTTAAGCCTAGGAAAGGTCTTTTTAGCAACATAAAGTGAGCAGGAATCATTTTCTGTTTACTTCTGTTTACTTTTTTTTTCAAAAAAAGGCAGTTGGTCAGCTCACTTCCAAACATGGTGGAAATACACTTTACATGGCCTATAGAACATTCTGTAGGGAAAAAAAATGGAAATTGACCCCTTGGCGGGCCACAAAAATCACACTGGGGTCACCCATGTGAACTGCACTGTGTCCACTCCTGCTCTGGAAGCAACTTATTGGAAATCGTATTTATTGATTGATTTGCCATGTTTTTGCCAGTACTAGACTTAAGATGACTTATAAGCATTAAATATATATAAAGGCATACCTCAGTGAATATATAAAATATAATTAAACAAACGATAGAATTAAAAACAATTTCTAAATATTCATTGATGTCAAGAAATAAAAAAAAAGTACACCACTTTGTTGGAAGACTTTTCCTTATCCACACAGGACTTTAACATACTATATTGTTATAGCGCTATTATTCCACTTTAACTGCCTTGGCAATATCACATGGAATCATGGGATTTGCAGCTTAGGAAGAGACATTTAGAATGCTCAGCCAGAGAGCTCCAATGCCTCACCAAACTACACACCCCAGAATTCCAGGGCAGTTAAAATAAAGTAATAGCACCATAACAGTGTAGTGTGATAGGGACTACAGTTTCTTTCCAAATGGTTTCTGAAATTTAACAAAAAATGTCAATATTTATCAACAGAAGGACACCAAGGGGAGTGCCAGTTTATCCTCTGGAAAAGAGTTCCTGAGAGCGAGCAGCCACTGAAAATTTTTTTGTTTTGTTGTATTACTAGCAAAAATGCTTGTGTGGGTAGATTGAGAAAAAGACTTCCATTAAAGACAGTAATGAAGGAATATGGCTTAGATTCTTTGTTGCCATATGTAAGAATTGTAAGATTAATATCTGCTTATATTAACCATTCAGAGTTCTGAGTTGACAGGATGAAAAAGGGTATCCCATCCCTCATGACTATTCAACTGACTAATTACCACAAATATGATTGCTTCCAGAAATGCTTTAGTACCTCAGAACACTAGACTTTCTAAGCAAGATGATCAGCATGAGAATAAATGAGCTGGCAAGAGATAATATACCCTGAAAATAAGTGTTAAATGTTTCATGCATCATTCATGGATGTGATGTTACAGAGTGTTTAAAAGGTATTTTTTGGCTTCTGAAAAATAAGGGTAGGAATTCAAAACACATAAACATCAGAGTAATTTAAAAAGGCACTAAGTTTTTCAAGGCAAGGCGGTATGTATTTTAAAAGGAGTTATTATTTAAATAATCTCTACTGGAATGTACCTAGTGATGGAACTGATTAATTGGACAAAGTTGGTCAACAGAGTTGTGCCAAATTTGCATTGTTAAATATGTAAAGAAATCATTAAAAGAAGGCAAGAAGAATCATTTCAAGTGAAACATAAAGATGAAACTGTTGTTTTTTAACTGTAATGTTCATAATTTTTTTAAAAAAAATATGCTGCTGATTTCTCTCTAAATGGATGAGGTACACTTTTGCCATGTCTCTACCTCTCATGAGGAGAGAATCAAGACAATTGGTTGATGTCTTGGAAGTCAGGCAATGAGGGGACGGGCATGGATGGGCTGATCTCTACAATGACAGTTCCCACTATGAACGTTTTATTTTCCCCAGTCCAGGCTTTATCATGGCACCCACCCTCACAGTCTTTTAGATTTCAAAATGGGTTAATCCAGTCACTATATTTGGGGCTAAGTAGAATTTTTGAGGTGGAGATCAGAATTGTCCAGCTGATACATGGAACACAGGGCTACCCTATTTGTTTAGGAGAGAACAATAGTCCAAAATATGCTCTTTTTACTTAAATGTGGAGGTTTGAATAATGTACAGAAATTGTATGGAATTTTCCCTAATAATGTATCACAGTGTGCTACTGCCACTGCACCCTTTTAAGTGGAACATAACTGGCTGCTTAGTTAACTAAAAAGCTCCATCACATAGACCTCTGACACCTTCTCTTCTTCATGTACAGTTGACCTGACAGCTGCTAGAACACATCCTCATGGTATTTTGGAAGTTGAGGAAGGGTAAGGAATGTTCAGATACTATCATAACTGTGTTTTTGTATAGGAAGTACAAAGAACACATCACCCTCCAGGTTTCCTGGAGATCCAGAAATCTGACTTCTCTGTGCCATCAAGCTGCAGAAACATGGTCAGATCCCTCAGTGATCACAGCCTTGCTCACTCAGGAAGTAAATGTCTGTTAGTTCACTGTCTGGCACCTGACAGATCACCAGAATGCATGTGAGAGGTCATTGTGGAAGTAAGTCCTGGATACCTCTTTGCACAATTCCCTTAAAAAGGTAGTATAACAGAAGTCAAGAGAGCCAAGATGATGTAATGGTAGTGGTTTGGCCATGGAAACTCACTAGGTGATCCTGGGTGTGTCACATACTCACAGACTCAGAAAATCCCATTATAGGTTTTTCTGAAGGTCACCATAAGTCAGAATTACTTGAAGGCCAACAACAGCAAAAACAACAACTACAATGAGAGCGGACCCTTGTGGTTTGTCATCAACAGGATTCCAACTTCAATTTCAAGTACAGTCTTTTCTGAAGGAGAACAGAAGGTGACGTATTTTCTTCCCTGAGAGAATCTCAGGTGACCTTCTGTTCTAGAAACTGTTGGAAAAACTGGGCATTTTACAACAGTTCCTTGAACAGAAGGCTACATGAGATGAAAAGGAAGATGATGGGGTGGAGCAGCAGGAGCATCATGACATCTCAGGGCAGCATACAATGTTAGCAATTTAGAACACTTCCAGATTAAAACCATGAATAATATGAAGATAAAATATATTAAACAAAGCAATAGTTTAACACTAAAACAATTTAAAACTGTGTACATACACACCTGATATAAAGTAGTCCCTGAAATCCTGACGCTGGAAAGAAAGCAACATTGGTACCACTTGGAACTCCAACGGGAGGTCATTCCATCATCAGGCTTTTAGAGCCAAGAATTCCTTTTCCTGTCTCCCCCCACTTCATATTGCCACCACAAGTAGGATACAGAAGAGTCAGTCTTTCAGACTTCAGTTTTCAGGCAGTTATATATAGGCCCTTTCCACATCTTACCTGTTTCCGAAGCGATTGCATGGGGATTCAGGAAAAGCCTCTTCTGTCATGCTCCCCTCTGCACTGGCTGACTTCTGGATGGGAGGAAGCGCAATGGCTCTGCCCCTCCCTTCCACAGTGCAGCCCGGCAGTTTCCCAGGCTGTGCTGGGGAGGAAGCACAGCTATTGTGCTTCCTGCCATTCTGCACAACAGGTAAATGTGGGGGGGAGATGAGAGGACTGCACAATGGCAGAAATCTGCCAATAATTTAATTTGCAATTTTGACAGGTGACCTCAGGATTGTGATGGGATTGTGATGACGTCATGCAGAACTGTTGTCATGATCCCTTCGGGATCCCATAGCAATTGCGGGTTGGGGACAGTATGCAGAAAGGTCTATAGAGAGAGGTGCTCCTTCAAGCTTCAAGGTAAAATTGGGGCATGGGGACACCTCCCCCCTCATAAAGAGATACATTTTTGTTCAATTAACTTCAGGGCACAAAAGCTGCCATTAGTAACTACTTGGATAAGTAATTAGCTTCTCTTTCTTGGGGCCTCCTCATGATAGTCATGCATTAGGAAAGAATGGGATAGAAAGTGAACAGGTTCACTGAAAAATGCAGAACAAAGTGGTGCCTTATCTTTGAATTACAAATGCTGAGTTAAATAGTTAGTCCTGCCTAAATTTAGTTCCTATTCAAATACCTTATTTGAAAACTAGAAATAAAGATCTGTTAGTATCCCACATTTGAAATCAGCAGTTCTCAGTTGCTGTATTATGGACCATCTTGTGAAAAGCCCTCGAGTTTAAAAACAGATTCACAAACATAGCAGTAAATGTGAATAATGAATAAATTCATGGAAATTGCAATCTACTCACGGACATTCTGTATACAAGAAAAAAGGAACTAAGATTGTTGAATAAATTATTCACTGTGAATTATTTGCTTAGCTCTAATGATGGGCTTATCATCCAATTTAATATTTGGAATTGGCATCAGGACAGTATACTTCAGTCATACCACATTTTCTTTCACTAGTGTAGGTTTTTTTTTTAATTCATTGACTTCGTTTGTTTTTGTAAGATATCAAGCAGGTCAATCCACATGCAAAATGGTTAATTCTATATTTTTGCAGTTTAATTATTCAACACTTCTCATATCAAGGATTGTCATTTATACTTCCCTGCAGATTTTAGCTCAGTTTGGTATGAATAATTGTTGTACTGAAGCAAGCTAAATTATTATTATTACTATTTTTATTACAAAAAATTGGGACACAATCTAATCCCCTTTGCAGCTTCTTATCTGCTCTCCTCTGAGCTGTTTTGCTGCTACGTCATCACTGTCCTTTTGGGGAATCTTCAAACAAGCTGGATTTCTAGAGGGCCCTGCATATCTAAAGATGTAGAAGACAGTCAACAGGAGGTAACATTTATATAACACTTGAGAGTACACTAAAATAATACCCACTCCTGTTTCATGAAAACAAGTAGCTGCTGGACCAACCACGGTGAATTCTCCCCCTCCCTTGCTTAGTCTGGAAGCAAATACATTCCAAGGCCCACAAAAGTAATTACTGATGTAGCTGTACCTTTTTGGAGAAAAGAAAAAAAGAAAATAAACTATTTACTTTTCTTATTCTTGGAAGTAGCTAAAAGAGGTAGGTTTAGTTTTCTTTAAAATCAAAAATCCAAATGTTACAAGCTATTGGTCTATTATTTTATGTTTGTTGAGTCCACCTCAACATCTCCTCCTATAAACAGAAGAAAGCACAAGACAGCAATGCTTGGGCATAAACTAGTACTTCATCCATGTGCTGTTTCTCCTTTGTCTCTATATGAAGCCACGACCCCATAACAATAAAACAGAACTAAAAGTTGTTGCGGTACACCACAAATAAAGTGACATTATTCCTTGTGAAATTCTAATGCTATTATAATGTAGTTACACCTGATAATATTTATATATTTAGAATTAATACCAAGTAATTCAGCATTTGCATTTTGTTATTTCCAAGCTCTGCCCATATTGGATAGATCATTACAACTGTTCACAATGTAAGGCTTCCTTCTGCTGTCTCTTGTCAATTCCCATTTTTCCATGAAGAAAAAAAATTCCTGGCCTTTTAAAAGGAAAAATTTGTAACAGAATGGTGGCTGGGTTCTCAGTTAGGCAGGCCAGCTGGCTGCAGAAGTTTGAGAAAATCCCTTGAATAAATCTAAGCAGCTATTTGGATCTCTGCCATGTAATTGTTTTCTTTTCCATAAATGGCAGAACATATTTAAACGAGTAAGAACCCACTAAATTCTTACTTTTTCTGTTCTATGCCATAACTCATTTTTAGGTCAGCAAAATCTGTCTAGACTGTCAACATAGTAAAACAAAAGCCCCTTAATGCAATAAGATTCAAAATTCAAAATAAAATCTCTCTCTCTGTGTCTCTCTTTGTGTTAATTTTTAAAGAAAAAAATATTTTAAAGGAGCAGTGGTCAAACTCCATGCCTACTAAATCTTTATTTTCATCTCATTGCAAGGGATTTTTTTCAAGCAAAAATGGAGTATTCAGTAACACACTGGAGCGGCTATTAGTGAATCTCCATATTAAGCAAGGGTATTTTAAAGGAATTTCACAATTATTTCAATTTTGGTTAAGACAGGCTGTCACAAAATGCCAGACTGGCTGCTGGGTTTCTTCAGTTCAAAAATGAAGATGGAACCTTTTTTAAAAATGAATTTTGTACATAACAAGTATCCTTCCTTTTTTGCTGTAAACAAAGAAATACATGTTTTATGCGCGCGCGCACACACACACTAAACACAAAAGGAGTGACAGCCCCAAGAACCTATGGGGCCTGCACAGGTTGACAAATATGCCACAAAAACAAATCAGCTGGAGTGAGTGAGAAATACACATTCAGTTCTGAGAAACAGTGGTTTGTTTTTTAATGTTAAACTGTAGGGAGTGCAATCTGTTTAAAATGTGAATTACCTGGAGGCAGCTCACCCCCCTTTCTTTGGCTAACAAAAAGAAATTTCAGGGAGGTTGGGGAGGGGTCACAAACACTCTTGGGCATCCTCATAAAGCCCACCCTGTTTGGTGGAAATATGATAGTCACATGAAATATAAACAGAATCGTAAGCTGGAAATTTTAAAATCACTCTGCAGACTAATGATGCCTGCTTGAAAGTAAGATTTTGAAATAGTCTTATAGCCAATTTGATTTAACTTTGGATAATGGGGGTCTTGCTTGTTTGGAAATCTGACATGACAGATAAAAAGTTTACACTCATGAGCCCTTCTTTAACATTTCCTTTTCCAATTCCTGAAATAACATTTCAAAGGAGATGGGCTGCATTCAGCAGCTAAAGTTACTATGTTGCCTTCTTACAACAATATAACGAATGTTTGAATGAAAACATAACCAGAATTAAAACATGAAACATCACTCTAGGAAGACTTACTGTTAAGAAAATATGTGATGATATAACTGGAAGCTTACTTCCTTAAATTTGCGAGGTGCCTCAAGGGCAGTAGCAAAATGAACAATAAAAAGTATAATTATAAAAAAAAAAAAACATGCTTTCTAGGTTTAAACTGATGACCAATCAATGTATAAAAGCAAACGTTTCCCTCTACAATTTTTGATTGCCTAAGGATTTTCTACTACTGTTTCAAAGTCTCCACTGATACCGGTAAGGCATTCTGATCCTTACAAAATATCCCACACTATTTGTGGTTCATGACACAGTATCACTCAGCAATGGAAGGGTGGGTGGATTGATTCTAGGTCACAAGAATCTATCAGAGAAGAAACAAATAAGATAAAAAAGCTAAAGTGGATATGGTAGGTTACTGAAAAGGTTATCATGAATACATAAATTCTTTTCATTGTGGGTTTTCTGACTTGACCAATTTAAAAATGTTGACATTTTTGTTGGATAGCTGCTTCAATGTTCTGTTTGCAAAGATAGTCCTTCAGTCCTTCCAACTGTACTTGAAAGTATGCGACATTCAGCTCTGCAATCTGGAAGGCACTGGTGTAATGAAGGGTCATGAATACTATCTTACATGTAAGCTGGCACATCCCTAGTCATAGTTTGTCAAAGAAAGTGAGTATTTTTAAGAAAAGAAACACAAACTTTATTCCCTGTGTTTCTTGATTGCATTTTTCCACAGGCAGCATATTGCACGCTCAGGGCTAAGTGTGGATAAGGAAGAAACCCCACACACCCACACACACAGAGAGGAGCTGGGTGAAAAAAGGCCACAACTTTATTGGCTACAGATGTGACAGGGTTAGCATGCACATGGGTCTGGATCCAGGCCATCAGCTACCTGCCTGTTGACCAATTCATGGTGTCAGATGTGAGGGGCACCTGACTGCCAATGAGTGCAGTGGATATGTGCCCCAGCTGTCTGGTGCAAGCCCACCTCCTCTGCTGCACTCCTGATAACCCACCTTTCCCCTGGCCTAAAGGCCTAGGAAATAATGGTCCCAAATCCAGGCCCCATGCCAACTGCCCACCAAGTTGTGACAATTAGTGAGAAAACAAGTCCAGATATACAGACCCCAAGAGACCTTAGATATACAGACCCCAAGAGACAGAAGCAAGGGTGGGAGAGTGTTACGACGCTCAAAAGAGAACTGAGCTCTGGCTGAAGGGAGCTCAGATAAATACCCACTGCCCAGACCAGAGGGGAAACTACAACCCACTCTGGCCTAGGCAAGGTCAGCCAGTGACTTCAAACTAGGCGGTATAAACTCACTGGCTGCAGGCAACGAGGAGGCCTTCCCAAGCGATGCGTGGGGTGCTGGGAAGGAGGAAGTGGCTATGCAGCTGGCTGCATGGCCGAGGAGCCACGTGCAGTCTCGGAGCCAGCCTGAGCAGCAAAGTTGCCGCCTGGTAAAGCTGTGCAGCTTCAGTTATGAGGGGTGTGTGTTTGTATGTAAAGTTACAAAAGAAGGCAACATTAATGAAAGCCCGACAGCATTTTATACATCCATAGGATGTTTATCACAAAATGATGCATTTCAAATAGATTCATTGAGATTAATATCTTTGTTAAACCTGACAATAATAATCAGTGTTATCAGGGCTTCTCAAAGTCACTTTTAGGTGATTATTTTATTTTGTTTTATTTTGAATGCAAAGGATGTTTGCCTTTGAATCTAGGTTCTTTTCCTTGTATATGAATAAATATGTAAATCCAACTAGACATTTGACACAATTGTATATGTTGAGCAGGGATGCAAATCTTCACACTCTTAATCTTAATATGGAAGGATGATTTATTTTTTTTTGTAGTTTTCTCCTCTTTGCGGGAGAAAATAATTTCTGCATAGTTCTTGAGAGGCATTAACACTTCTCAGAGTCTTTCTATGGATTATGCTGCACAGAAATACATGCAGTTTTATTGTGCAGAAATACATTTTTTCCAATGGAAACACTGTTTTCTACATAAAACACACTGTTTCCTGTACAGCAAACATATTTTGCAATAAAAAAAGTTTGTTTAGAAAATGCAGAAAAACAACAGGTATTTCTGCACACAACTTCCTGACACTTTGACAAATGCTAAGAATTTCAGCACTGGACTATTCTTTTTTGTGAACGTGTGCTTTCCCCACTTGCTAACTGTAAACTATTCTGTTCCTCTGCATACTCTCCTGAGGGTAGTCTAGGCTCAGAGAGCATTTTGAAAAATAATGTATGGACAGTGCGGAAAGTATTCACACTTTAAAATGTAAACAGCTAGAAAGGAATCCAATTGGACAAAAGATGTACAAACACACTTTAGTCAATTAAGTAGTGTGTACATTATATTAAAACAATAGACACACATATTAATGAAAAGAACCTTAAAACTGTCAATGTAGAAAGAAAAAAAGAAAACCTTACTGTCTGATGTGAAACAAGGAAAGAAAGAAAATATTAGAGGAAAGTTAAAAAAAATAAAGTGAAATTCAGACTGAAAGATCTTAAGATCACTAGTAAGAAGTACAATTCTCTGCATGCTTTGATAGAATGCATCCTGTTTTATCACTCTTTAGCAAATGAGAGAAAAGTTAAATGGTTGTGAATTTATGAATTTGAATGTTCCCCTTTCCCCCACAACTTGAATTAACAGTCCATAAATTAAAGTAATATCCATTTGGGCACGAAAAGGAAACATGATTATAACATAGCATGGGACTACATGTTCAGTCTCTTTCTCTCCCAAGGTCATACCTTTAATGTCCAACAGGAAGCTCCTCATGATAAACCAGGATTCTAAATCCAACAGGGAGGCATAGGCCTTTTCCGCCGGTACTCACCAACCTGTGTGCTCCATGCACGGGTCCAGGCTGGTCCAGAGGAGTGCATGGCCATGCTCAGCACTACTCCGAGGACGAAAATGGCGCCTTCCGGTTGGTGGAGGCTCTCCACCAACCGGTGAAGCTCGCCGGCCTAAAGCCCACCCCTGGCAGATATGCAGGCTTGCACTGGTGCAAGCCTGCAAATCTGCACCGGAGTGCGGCCGCAGAGTGGCGCACTCCATGCTTTTGAAAGACCTGTTTTAAGTGGTCTTTCAAAAGCATGCTGAACGACCACTTTGGGTCATTCCAGAGTGGGCTGTAGTCTGGACCCAGTCTGCTCCCAGGTGTAGACATCCTCTCTGGAGGACACTCTGCACCGTTTTAAAAACCCCATGCGGAAAGGGCCATAAAAGATCATTGTTGAAGACATTATCCATACTATCTGGACCCAGCCCTGCATAACAAAATGCAGCTGATGGGGAAGAAATTCCTTTGCTTGCCTCTGAGAAGAGAGACAAGAGTAGGTTTTAAAAAAAACCCTGTTGGTGTGTTGCTGCATGTGGTGCCAATCAGAGAGAAAGAGGTGGAGCCTGTCTTCTTATAGGCCTTTTCTGCCTCATATTTTCCTTTATTGATTTTGTTTGGCCTATCAGGCAGTACAGAAAATTACAGGTCACCTTTGGGGGCTGGATAAAAGTTTCCTCCTCTCTCTCCAGGAGATTTTTTGCCTACTTTGCACTTTATCTTTGGAATTATGGGATAATTGGTATGGGGTGTGGAAGTATAAATAGATGGTCACTGGTAGATGGATGTGGGGGTGAATTGAACAAGAAGTGATGGTGAGTACCCCCAGTGCTGATTTGCTAAAAGGGACATCTCCAGACTTGCTCATGTGGGTCATGAGACCTAGGAAATGGTCAGTCACATAGGGACATGGGGGCAGGGGGGCAATTCACCCTGGGCGACAATGTTTTTGGGGACATCCTGGCCCATAGCCATGCCCCTGTGTACTCTGGCCACGCCCTCATGCACCACAGCCACACCCCCACACACTGCAACCATGCCTCTGTGCACAGTGGGCATGTCCTTCACATCGATACTCTGCCCCCTTCCACACACTCCAAGTTCTGCCTCTGGAAATGGTAAAGGAGTCTATTCTTGGTACCAGTTTGAGGCATGTTTTCCCATTATGTTGTGGAACATGGGGAGAGGATATTCCTTTGGAAAGTGCCCCTTTTTGAAGGCTGGCTATGTGCTCAGCCAAAATGGTGGCTAGAATTCAGAACTTGGATGTTTTGTCCAAGAGTGACTGAGTTCAAGGTCAGTTTTGGACCCCTGCTTCAGCTGGAACAAAAGTTAGGCTCCCTCTTCTTGCAGATCATTGAAGTTCAGAGTTAAAGATTTAAATAGTCAATAAAGTGGCCTTTTAGCACTCAGTTTTGCTGTCTGGTCTCATCATATCCAAGTTAGTAAGCAATAAATGTATGAAGGACCAAGGTGAGAAGTGTGACCACATAGTCCTTGCACTTGCCTTACTAGTCCATATGAACACTGCTTGAACAGAATTTTAAATACTCTCAATAATACCATGCAAGGATCTACTTTTTACTGCCAAATAAAATTTACTGACAGAAACTGCATAAAGGCAAAATGGAAGCGGGGGGAGAATTAAAATAAAACATGCATGCTGTATTAACAGCTTTACACAGGAGGGGTTTTTAAGTTATTTTTCAAGATAAGTGGGTTAAAATTAAATGTCAAATATAATTTGGTTTAAGAAGTTTGAAAGATATCATTGTCCTTAGAGAAATTCTGAAGGCTCAGGTCTCCTTGCCAAATGGATATTTGCATAATAGTGAGGTATGAGGTTATAGATCACTCCATGGCAGCATGCCAGACCATAAACAGCTTGGTAAAGCTGCTAAAAAGTTCAGTCTGAAATTCATTAATCATAAGAAGTCTGGATCTTATTTAAAATGTGAGATGGATTGACTTTTTCCCCCATTCCTAAGCAAATAAAGACTTTTGGTGTCCAAATGATTTCTCAATTTTTTGAAGGTTTAAGCCAGATTTACATAAAAGTGCAAATGGAATGCAGACATATTTGTCTTGTTACCCAGCTTAAACATGTTTAAAAGTTTTTTTTTAAAAAAAAAAAAACCTAACAAATTATGATTAGAACAATTCTCTCTCTCCAGATGTAAAAATCCTTCATAAGTCAGTTTGGGGGGGGGGGTAAAACTCACAGCAAGTTCTTTGAAAAATATTCACCTACCATTTTCAAATAACCTTCTACAATGTTTGTTTCTTCTCTTACATAAATCATTAAGGAATAGAGCTTTTTTTTCTTTTAAAAAGAAAACACATCTGAGAAAAGACAGTTTATAGTTCATTGGCAGACTACATTCTTTGAGAAGTCTCACGGACCTGTCTTAAAATAGCAGTCTAGCCTGCACCTAGCTGGTTTTCCCTTATATCCAGTGGATTTTCTGCATGGCTGGACAGATGCACTGGCATCTTTCTATGCATCCCAAACCATTTACCAATTGTTGATCTCAAGGCTTTACCTACACTCAGTGGATTTTGTCACTGGTAACCTCAAGAGCAGGTGTCAAATTTGGGTGGAGAGATTTTGCTGTTATTGATCCCCTTCAATTTCACACATACTGCCAAACGAAAGGAGATTTGTGGTCCACTATAGAGCTTGCACATGAGGCACACTGCAGAAAATCACTGCTCAGTTAAAAGAAATGTACACATTATACAGTAAACTGATCTCCAGTTTATCTATGATATCATTTGGCATTTGAATGCACAGATTACAGACCCCATTGACAGCACTGAAATGGACCAGCACCAGTTACTTTTAACATCTTTGCAGTATCTTGTGTAGGGGATTTCTAAACAATTACCAGTATATTTTGATCTGAATACAGATGTAATTATATCGCTATGTGGATATTCCTCTCTCTCCTTTCTTTTCTTCCTTTATTCATTTTTTCTTTCCCTCTCTATTTTTCCTTCATACATTCTACATTCCTACATTCAAACATAATGCTTTAAAAAAAATAGCCTCTCTCCATGATTACACACTCCACATCTTCTCCCCTGTGTCCTAGCTTGGAAAAGAAGTTTCTGCTTCCATTTTAAGTTAGCCTCAGTTTGTTTGCCTATTTTCCTTACACACGGTTCAGATAAATCACAGTTTGTCAGGATTTGAATAATACAACAGTCTGATTCAGGCATCATCTATGTGGATTAAATAAAAACATGGAGAAACAGAATGCAATAGACCTGCTATTTTCTGCCACCAGTTCTGTTGAGAGGACTGAAAGATGAGCCTTCTTAGTAGGGTCTCTGTTTATCATATCAGATCCTTGAAAACTGACAGTAAAATCACATACAGAGCATCCATGGACACAGGAGATTCTCCTCTTTAGGCTATTCATTCCTAAGCAACTGCAGAACCAGCAGCAAAGGGTGGTGGGACTTGTACAGTCTTCTTCTTTGCATGATTATTGAATCTGAACAGGGCATAACACACTGTTTCCAATCTGAAATAAAAGTGAAATCTTGTGTGTGAATGAGGATGGGACTGCATGAGCTTGAAGCTGAGAGAAGGTTCATTCTCATGATGCTAAATTGTGACTGACAATGATGGACAAACCATTCCATTCTGAGTATGGGTTGGGGGAGAAGAAGTAATCACATTTTATCACTTTGTTGTAAGAGTATTTTTGCAACTTTATTCTGATTTCACACTGTTGTAACATGTTATATATAACAGGGTCCTAGTGAATCCATTTTAGGTCCCATAAAATCTTGAACAGCAGACTTGGGGAAAATAGCAGCCTAAGATTTCATTACGAGCAAAAAAGATCTGTTTCTGTCAAAGTGAGTTAATGTAACTCAGCTTAATATATATCAGTGGTGCTTAATTTTAGTAAGTAATTTTTGCATGAACATACTCCAAAGATAATAGTAACAACTGAGCTAACATCAGAGTAAGCTGATATTACGCATCCTGGCATACAAAGGCAATATAGATCGTTATTCAGCAATAATACAGATGTGGTCTAGCAACATGGAGCATCTGAAACTCATATATTTAAATCACATTAAGTCCTGTTTTGAAGAAAGCCAGGCTGTAAATAATAATGGTGGCCAGAATTCTTTATCATCTATTTACACAGTAGCCTCCCATCCTGGCATAGGGATGAGAGAGGATTGGGATTGCGATGATGCTTCTGTATGATGTTATATAGATCCCACTCCTCTCCCATTCCAAGGCAGCACGAATGTGGATTAAATCATTGATGGGTTTTCCCCATCAGCATCCTGTGATTGTGCCACCATCCTGTACTTACCTGTCCTGTGGAAAGCCCAGAAGCCTTATGGTGGGACTCTCTGCCCCAATGCAACCTGAGAAAATACCCAGCTGTGGTCCAGAAGGAAGAGGCATGTCCATTGCGCTCCCTTCCGCGGACAGCCAGTCTGGTGCAGAGAGGAACACTGCCATTTCTTTCTCTTGCTGTTAGAGCTGCTGCCGGGATCACTCCTGGACAACCACACAAGAAGGTAGGGTGTGGAAAGGAACAATGTTGCATTTTACAGTCTGACTCCCCTACCCCAAATTTCTATTTATCTGGCAGCAGCCACTGTGATTGATGCAGTTTAGTTCCCCAGTTGATTGGGAAAAATTAACTAATGTTTCCACCCACTCCTGTGATCAGTCTCTGGTGCAACAGAAACAGGGTTCCTACCACAATTCTTCCTTCCAGTGGATATTGCACGTGTGAGGGGAGTTGGGAACATCAGTCAACTGTTTGCTGATTGACCAGGAAATAGACACCTGTCGTTCACAGTTGGTGATCACCAGCAAATGGGGAATGGATAATCTCTAAACTACTGAATATGAAGGGATCATTGATATGAACATCATGAATATAAACCAGTCCTGAATGTGTGACACATTTGTAATCACCTAGGTGACATATTTGTAATTGCTCTACCTTGGGTAGCAGCAGTAATAGTAGTAGTAGTAATAGCAAATAATAATAATAGTGATAATAATAATAATGTTTGTCTCCGATAGCCCAGTCTTAGGAACATTGCATAAGACTAATTTGTCACCTGTTTTTAGTGATATTTCCTAGATACTCAAGCTATAAAAACATTATTATGATGGCCCCTCCACTTTTGCAAGGTTTGGGGCACACAACCCTTTCAAAACTGGAAAAAATATGAATAACTCCTCCCTGCTGCTCCTTCTATTCCTTTCCAGAGGTCCCCCTTCTATTCTTACGCATTTAACCCCAGTGCAGAGAACTCATGCAAGGCTTCCCCCACCCACTTCCCTTCCTTTTTGTATGGAAATGGGCAGGGGGAACTCTGGAGGAGAAAAGGAAAGCTCTTCTAAGCCTTCCCTCCATTCCTTTCTATTTTGTATGCGAAGGGGAAGGGAGGCACTCTGGAAGGGGAAAGGAAGGCTCATGCAAGCTTCCCCCACGCCATTCTCTTCTGCTTTGCCTCAGTGTGGGTTCTCTGCACTGGGGCAAAATGCATGGGAATGAAAGGAAAAGTATCAGAGGAGAAAGCACCTGTGCTTGCAAAAAAATAATCAAATTCACAAAGATCAAATCTGTGAATATGGAAAGAAGTGTCATGCCCTGCCCTGAAGACCCTAACAATGAAAAGAAGGATTCTGAATCTGAGGCAGAAGTTTGCCCAGAAGTTTGCGCAGAGGAAAATAACAAGAAACAGCAAGGGCCTAAGCAGGGAGAATAAATATCAGAACATGAAACAGAACAAACTCTCACCTTGTGGGAGTGACGACGCCAGAAAAAAAGACCTCAGCTGTTCACCTTGTTTAAGTAGCAAACAGGCTTTAATGAGGGAACACCTGGGTAACACTCTTAGCTATAAAAGGCAAACAGTTGGCCCATCTTCTCCTAAGGTTGTCAACTGATCTTCCTGGTGGTTGAAGCCCTGTGAATAAATCTTGATTCTCTTGGTTCTCTGCTTGCCTGACACTGATTTGGATTTGCCTTTGTGGATTTGTTTGTTTTGAGACTTTTGCTTCTTGGCTTGAACTTTGTTTGGACCATTCCTGCTCTGGTTGCTGTGAGTAAGCTCTGCCCTGCTAGTTGCTTGTTGTCTGTCTGTGACATGACAGGTGGACTATACTTCCTTTTACAAAAAAAAAAAAAAATCACAAGGATTAAGACTTCTTAAGTGAGATAAAACCACAAGTTGCAAGGGACGACAAAAGTCATTTTAAGATCAAGACTAAATTAATTTTGAAATTCTAGCTTAATCTCAAACTGTAATTTAAAAGTGAATCAAGGCCATTTTATGACTAAATACTCCAGCCTTATACAATGCTTTTTGTCCTAGGGCCTACTTTAATTAAGGGAAGAAATTCAGAAGCCACATTCCAGAAATGGGTAGGCCAATAGCATTAGGTCCAGACCAGGTAACGTGAGAAAAGCCATATATAATTCTTAACAGATTTTTTCCACATTCACACTGACCACATACAACATAATTAAATTTTACCTATATCTGCTCAAGAATGAGTCCTGTAACTCTGTTCCCTGGATTTTGAGATGACAGTAGTGATGACAACTCTGTTTTACACAATTGCATTAAGTGTTGTAGGTATGATCTTTCTTAAGTTAATTTTACTTGACAACAGTCATCATGGAACCATGGTCTCTACATGGGACTACCCTTGAAGAGTGTCCAACAGCTTTCGTCAATGGAAAATGTGACAGCTAAATTGATAAGAGATGTATGGCATTGAATGAGATGATTTTACTAATGAAAGATCTGTACTGATTCTCAAATACTTACAGAGCCTAGTTCAAGTTGTTAGTGATTTTTAAGGCTCTAAATGGTTTGAAGCTTGGCTATTTAAGGAACCACCTGTCCAGATGTTAAGATTTTTGACACAAGCCTTCTTGGGCATACAATAATCCACAGAGCCCTGATTGATCAGAGAAGACCTTCTCTTGTATTGCTCAGACCATGGAATGAACTTCTCTTAGAGTTATTATCAGTTTCCATTCTTGTTGTTTTCAGGCTACTTAACCTTTAAACTGTTTTGATGTTTATGGATTACTAATTTGAATGATTTGATTGCTCAGTATATTTCAATGATCTTGTCAACCATTTTAAGTGCCATGCTTTTAGTGGAAAGGTAGGACAGAAATACAATAACTGATAAACAAAATCCATGGAATAGCTCTCTGGGCTTGAAAGCACAGCTCAGTTCTATGTAACAGTTTCCAAGCTTTTAAATATCTTCTTGCCTCACTGATAATGGCAGGAGAAGTGGAACTGCTGTGGTCCCCATCTGTTACAAGCATCAGAGCTTCCCTATCCTCCTATATACGTTTATATAGGACTAAGTAAGTTAAATAGGCTTAACTTCTAATTTGTTGCATTGCCTTGTTAAGACAATTTAGAATATAAGTGTGTGTGCATGCATGCGTGCATATATAAGGGAAGCATTTGGAGTGAGCTACTAAGCACTATGCTTCATACAGCACGATGCTTTATATATTTATGTATCATTAATGCTTTAAACATAAATTTCAGTGTAACCCAGTAAGTGACATGTGACATCTCAAAACATTATTTCAAAATAATCTGCTTAAGAACTATATACTTCAGAAATTTTCACTTAAACCTGCATAGTTTTATGAAGTATTTGGATACACCTAAGCTAAATAGTCCATAAGAGCTCGTTCTTCAGTTGCTATTCAGACTCTACTGCCATCATGAATTCTATCATTTCAAGTGTGGGTGTACCGCCAAGCTGCCTGTTGATTTATGACAACTTCGTATTTCAAGTGGCTTGCCATCACTTTCCTCTGAAATAGAGTACCTGATACTTCTTGGTGGTGGTGTCCCAGGTATCAGCCCTATTAAATTGTTTCACTAATCTGTTATGTAGACGCCATTCAAAAGATGTGCCTTGCTAGTTGTCTCCTATATGAAATCAAAACTTTTAGCTTGGGTAAATCAAGTTATTAGTGGCAAAGTTAGGAGGTGCTGTGACTGTCAGCACTAAAGGATTGTGTAGGTACATACACTTTTTTTTATTGTTGCTCTTTGGGGTTACCAATACAGGATGAACTTGCTATTAGAATGCACAACAAAGGACAGGGGATGGGGGTGACAATTGGGATTTATCAAACAGTCTAAGGCTATATATGCCTATATATGTTAAATATGGCATCCGAAAGCCTTGGATGACCCATGAATATGCCACAAGTAGTCCTACTCTGAAACCTGATTGTATCATTTCCAGATATGAAGCCACATGTCTAAAGTGGGTAGATCCTCAGAACTGCCCCAGAGATCAAGAACTATGCATTTAATTTTACTTTTTCTGCTCAAACTGATATATTTAAAAATATTTCTCAAGCACTGTAAAGCTGTCCATAATGCCAGCATAGAGAAAAGAAAGACCTAGAGGAGGGGATTTAGTTCACCATTTTTGGGTATGTACATAAGCATGACCATTTTGGAGTCTCATTTCCTATTCTATGTGAGCTGCAGAATGCCATTTTGTTGTGGGAATTTGGACATGGCCATTAGATTATGGTTTCCCACTAATGTGCACAGGCAGCCATTTTGATTGCCAGTCTTTGTCAGGAGTTGCCATTTTAGGGTTTCTTACTTGGACATAGCCATTTTAAGTGGGAGACTTGAGCACAATATTTTGGTTATGTTTTATGGGGTGTTTGCACTGGGGGCTATTTTAGGTGTCCTTCTTCACCAGAGACTTCCATTTTAGGGTTCTTACTTGGAGGCAGCCATTTTGAGTTGCCTTTTGGTATTCTGGTCTGGTGGTAATTAGGCCTAGGCAGTCTTTGGGGCAGGTTGAGGGTCTGACTGGACCTAGTTGTACTGTGCAGCTTCATTTTGGTGTGTATTTTTTTTTTGGGGGGAGAATAGCAGCAGCAGTCTGGTGGGGCTTGCTGTATCCTAGTTTTCCTGTGCCACTTAGAGTAAGGCCACAGCAAGCCTATTTGCCCCTCTTCTCTGCCTTTTTTTTCCTGGACAGCATGGGCATTTTTCACTGTTTCATTTTTAAAAGACTTTGATTTGGTTCAGGTTTGTAGAAGGCCTCTGTGTACCCCCCCTTCCCCAGTGTGATTACAGCTTAAGTGGTTGGGGCCTGCCAGACTATATTCAAGTGTGTGGTTATGTGTCAGTCTACTGACCCACAGTCTGGTGGTGCAAGAGGCCTATTTTTGCTGAGCGGCTCATCTAAAGCCAGTGGCATTTAAGTGGTTGTCTAAGTTTATTGGGGCTTAGTGGCTTTTGGGGCCTGACTGGGGATGTTTAGTGGTCTTTGCCTTTTTGCTTTGTTTGGCTGGATTGGACTGTTTTGCTTGAGGCTGGGTGGTTTGCCACCAGTATCTTCACTTGAGGAGGTAAGGAGGGATGAAGGGGCAGCTAACTTAGTCATCTTATGTCCTATTTGGGAAAAAAAGGCAGGATATAAATTCAATAAATTGGAAGAGATGGAGAAGTGTTGGGAGCAGCCTAAGTAGTTGGAAGTGGTCACATACAAAGAGTAGTAGGGATGGCTTCAACCAGATGTTCTTTCATTTAGAGGTGTTCCATTTCCAGGCCAATGCAACTGAAATTGATTAGATCAGATGAAGCAGATCTACTTTAACCTAATTTTCTGTGTTTGGTCTCATTACCTCATGGTTAGTCATCAAAAGCACAATTACAGAGTTGTGGGAATGGGAGGGAATATAACAGAGTACAGAATAGTGCAAATTATGGCCCTGGCCATTAATAATAATGTTTGTTTATAATGCCCTTTACGCCAATTTCTATTTGTGTTGGAAAAAATACATGAATAAATGTGGTTACCAAAAATCAGTTCCCTAGGAGCCAAAACCTTCTCTTAGTAGATTTCTTGTGTAACAAGTGGAGTTTTGTTACATATGTGCAGTTTGTCTTCAAAAGCATTGCTAGATTTTTCCCTACAACAATACATATTTCTCCTTTATGCTGAAACAGACTAAAATGTCTCTCTTTGAAAACCAATAGAACACAGTAAGTTATAGATCTCATGTGATAGATAATATGAAAAGCCAAATTAAATTAAACACTGTTTTAAAACATCTTTAAAAAAAGCAATAAAATTGAAAAAAGTTCAGCATATCAGTTAATATCACTAGAACTTGAAACACTGTGTGGACCTTTATTTTAGTTGTTTCTAATTATTCCAAGAAAGTACTTGATAACTGGGTGAATTTGGCCTTGCATACATGATGGGGTGACTTTGTAATGAAATCCTTTCACACATGCTATCCTCTCACACATACCACATACCATTTGTAATAGGAAGAAAGCTGGTGAATGCTGCCCCATGTTTCAGGAGCATGATCCATTTCTCCTTTGCTTTGTTTCAGGGGAAGATTCAACAGGAGTTTCTGAGTGCCATTCAAGAAATACAGGTTAAGGAGTAGCTTTGGGCTGGTTGCCAACTTCTCTCGCTGATTTCTTTTTTAATTGTCCCCAGGAGGTTGTACAGTTACTACTTCACCTCAAATTCTTTGCATTATACTTTCAAATCCTACATCTTATTAAGTGTAACTTGTAATGTGAAACAGATAGCATTGTTACATAAGTAACTGTAGACATATGAAACCTTCTTTCCTAAGTATTCATTATGTAATGATGAAAAACAATCTATTAGCCCTTACTTACATCAGTGAGTTTTCAGTGAAAGCTGGTGGTGGTTGTTGTTGTTGTTGTTGTTGTTGTTGTTATTTCTTTCATTTTTAACAAGAAAACAGTAAGTGGAATAACTTGTACTTTTGCCCCTTTTTTATTAATCTGTGACTACCAACTGCCACACTACCACAACCTTTAAAAAAATGTTGTTGTATTCAAAGAATTAAACCATTGAACAAAAGAACTGGCAATCAAATCCAAATCTCAGCACTACTCATGTGTGAGGTTCCAGCAGGAGTTTTACATTGATTCTCTAATTTTTTAAAAAAAGCTTTTAATGGGAGACAGCTTGAATCTGAAGCTGTCAGCTTTCCTCCTTGTCCTTGATGCATACCAAAAATAGAGATTTTACTTTTAAAGATGCTCCAGTTCCTTGAGCCATTTGTATTCAAACATTACTTTCCCTTTTTTTGTGTCTTTCTCAAGGGAACACAGCTCTACTCTTCATATGAAAAAGAAATAATAAAATACATCAGAAACAGTGGACCTCAGACCTAGTGTTTCTCTCCTTGTCTTGGAATGTTATTTCCATATAGAAAGCTACTCTAATGGGACACTTGTAGATGGCAGGGAATTTAGCCCTTGTGGAGTCTTCTCTAGAAATTGGATTTTTACTTAAGCAAACAGCAAACCATGCAGCAGGAAAAAAGCTATTTATTTGGCTGGCTGTTGAAGAGCCTTACAAAAATACAATTCAGCTTGCTATGATCAGTCAAGTCAATCTAGTCAGACTAAAGTGGGTGGGCGGGTGGGTGGGGAGGAGCTCAGTTCCTTCAACTAGAAATAGAGCCAGCTCTTTAAAGTGCAGTTGGAGTTAGTATCAAAGATTTTTTTTCCTTTTTAAGAATTCAACTTTATGTGCATGTGAAATGGAAAAGAAGCAAAATAAAGTGTCTGTCATTAGCATAGGAATCCTACTTTTCTGCAGTTAATGAGGACAATGTTGTTAAATGCTAACACCAAGAAAAGGGTTATTTTCAGGGTTGTGTGGAATTCACACATGGATTTGAGCAAGAATGAATTTGTTCTTTGAACAATGAACAATATAAATCCTTGTTTCTTTTCTCTTCTATTTTATGTAAGTCTCGGCGAGTACAGCTTTGAAATTCCTTTAAAGGGTGAGAAAACGGAGTGAGTCTCTCTGTTTTCACTTCTGTTGTGATGTAATCACACCAATGCATATTAAAAGGCCTTCAGTTCCTCTTTTTTTTCTGAAATCAGAAACTATGGCTCATATACATTATTATCTGTTTGTCTAATTATCTGTAATTGGCATCAGTTGTTCACATCTTTGGATTAAAAGGTATGGAACATATAGCTGCTGCACTGGCAGTTGGTTAGCATATATTCATCCACTGCTGCCATTGGAACTGAACTGAAAATGGATGAATCCTTGCTAAGGGCATTGCCATACAAGGAAATTGCATGCGAGTCATCTGCCCATGTCCTTCCTGCTCTGCAGCCTATTCCCTCTCTTTTTCTTTCCTGGCCTACCACGGCAAGGCTTCATTTTCCCTTTGTCAAACTGGGATCAAAACAAGCTAGGATCCACAAACCTGGTTTGCTTCAGCCCTTCTAATGATAGTTTCCTGTCGTTGATGGAAAACCCAATACCTCCTGCACTTCCTATGTAGAAGACTTATCTGTACAAGAAAGAGCATGCCACATATGAAATGTCACCTTCCAAATATGTTTGAGCAATGCCTGCCTCACCACCATGAATCTGATGAGAAAAATTAACAGGGAAAAGCAAACCTGCCTTGTTCGGTGATTCTTAAGTGTTAATGATTGCCTTGTCTATGCATAGGGAATTTGGCTCAGTATGATAGCCAGGGGATGCTCAGGAGTCTCCTGTGTCAGTGAGATATGAATCTACTCTGGGATTAAGTAGGAAATTTAATGGAGCTATCCCAGGTGTTGAACCTGTCTTGGTGTTAGGGTTCAGTACCTTGAATAGTTCCTTTCCAATCTATACTAAAGCTCAATCACAGCACAGCTGCCAGTCTCCGAGGAGGAAATATGACTGAATGGATCCTTTGCAAATAGCAGCATACTAGGGACTCTTATCTATCTATCAGAGTTGGGTTTGTGTGCTGATACTGTTTCCATTTATCTCAGCTGAGAAAACATTGCCAATTTTCCAATCAGATGGAGCTCATGTCACTAGTGTAAAGTAATATACCCAGGTTCCTATGTGACTTATTGAAATGCCTTTTGGGGATCTATATCAAGAGTAAGGACTGGTTTGGAAAACACTGCTTAGGTTTTATTTAAATGCCTGTCTTAACCCCTTTATGTTGACACATTTTAATAATAAGGCTGTTTGAAATGGCAGCCTGGAGTTGATCAGAGAGCTTTAATAGGGATGTTTTTACCCATAGTTTATTGCTCTTTTTAAATGCCATTAAAAATTAAATCCATAAATAAAATCCTCAGATCTGGATGTCCAGGAGTCTGTCATTATGATAGCAGTGACTCATGTAAGTAAGACAATGGATACCTTCCAGTTGGTTCTGTTAAGATAAAGAAGTACGATGCTGCCTATTTATACACAGAATGAAACTATGATTAATTAACTCTGACTGCTGAGAATGAAGGGGAGCAGGAAGCACATAGGCAAAAATCCTTTGTCTATGTCACCTTATGAAACTGAGATATGTATATATCTGAATCAAGCCTCTATGTTCTTCTTTAAGACACTATCCTCCTCAAACAGGAAACATTTACAATTCCTATTGCTTCCTGACAGCTAGCTGCAAAACTCCATCCAGATTCTCTTGGAGAAGCTGAAACTAGAAAAGCATGTCTTGTAGCCACCACCTGGTCTGATGGGATGAAATCCTAATCCCAGCGATTTAGAGTGTTATCAGCTCCCAATAGTCATTCGAATGGGAGACGTTCAGCACCAAGTGCCAGGTTCTATAAAAACTAACAGCAGAAGAACAAAGAATATTAACTAGGTTGTTGGGTTCTTCAAATGTGGCTGGATTTTTTATATGTGAGGTTGGGATGAATATATGACTTCACATATAAAAGCCATGTTTGATGTTTTAATACAACCATGTATTAAAATATTAAAATACGGGTTGAAAAAAATCATTTTGTAAATGCTGAGAAGCTTTGACAAAAAGAATCTAGGTGAATGAGAAACATCACTTGTTCAGGAATAATACTGTGTGATTTCTCCCCCCACCCCAAAATTGCATCTTCTGTGCAGAAAGTAAGCTTTTGGTGCAGGAAACAAGTTTCTTGCATAGAAAAACAATATTTTCTATACTGAAAAAAAGGTTTTTAAAGCTTTTTTTAAGGGGGGGCGTTATCCTGAATACATTCCAAACTGAGTAGTTTTTGGTCACTTTCTTCCACAGAGGAGAAAAATGGTTAAGTTCTTGCATGTAAGAATGAAACTTATAAAGTGATATCTGCAATGTGAAAAGTTGAAATACATAGGTTGCGCTATTTTACACACACACACACACACACACACACACACACACACACACACTTATTTAGTACCTTGCATGCCACCAGGGACTCTGAGGTGGTGATATAAAATTGATTTTAAAAAAATACAGTAGGCCCTCCACATTCGCAAGGGATAGGGACACAACTCCCTCATGAATGTCAAATAATCATGCAAAAGTTGCCCCCCCACCTGCTACAGACTTCTGCCTAGCCAGTGCACTGACCCAGGCAGAGGCAGGGAACTGCCACTTGGCCTTCCAGGGCCTTTGTGCTGGTGGTGGGGTGGCATGAGGAGCACAGGGAACTGCCAATTGGCTTCTCTGGGCCTTTGTGCCACCTGCACGGGGCGCGCCCACATGGGTGGCAAGGAAAATAGGAGGAGCAGGTGGGGTGGGAACGGAGTGGGAGAATGGATGGGCAAGCAGGCACCTTGGGAATAATCAAATTCATGAAAGTGAAACCTGCAAATGTGGAGAGAGAACTGTAAATTGTGAATAAGTAACTATAACACATTCAAAACCAAATGAAAAAACTTACTTCAAAAAAATACAGTTTTACATTCACAGACAATTTTTTTTTTAAAGAAAGGCATCTAAAAACAGCCAGAATAGCCACTCCCAGTTATAAGGATAAAAGGCCAATTGAAAAGACATTATTTAACCCACCTGACACAGAAGAAATAGACCATCCTTATGATTTTTTATGGGAAGGACTTGCACAGTTGGGCTGCTGCTACAGAAAGTCATATCACATGTAGCCACCAGTACAGCCTTACCAGGTGGCAATAGGGCCTTATCTGATGGCCTAACTTTCAGGCAGGCTTATGTAGGAAGAGATAGTATTTCAGATATCTTAGCCCCAAACCTCTCACTTTCTAATTATTTGTAAGAGTATAGACCAGATGGCTGCAAATTGTATACTTTCAAGTCATTTCCAACTTATGGAAACTCTAAGGCAACCCTGTCATGGGGTTTTCTAAGCAAGATTTGTTCCGAGGGGCTTTGCCTTTGCCTTTCTCTAAGAATGAGAGAGTGTGACTTGCCCATGGTCACCCAGCAGCTTTTCACTGAGCAGGGATTTGAATCCTGGTCTCCAGAGCTGTAGTCAAATGCTCAAATCATGACACCATTCTTGCTCATATTGCCCTGTATAATGAACCAAAAAAACCCCAAACTCCTATCATAATTTGGAATGCCTAGTGCATTTTGTTTCATGCAAAGAATTTATATATGCCCTTTTGCTTCTCTTGGTTGATTTCAATTTAGAGGCATCACCATGGAGAAAAAGGTAGTTAATATGTGTGAGAGAGAGATTGTTAAACCATATTGAGTAACTTATATGCCAATTACACTGGGACCATGCATGGCTATAGGGCATAAAACACATTTGTCACCAAAAGCATCAAACACTGTGTGCACATCCATGGAATAAAATCAACTGCTGAGAAAAATACATTGCAGTAGGCTTGCTTTCAGCTTCTACTGTTAAACAGAAGCTTGTGCATAAACATTCAACCAAGTAGCAAATAAACTATGCTGCTTTTATTTTGTTTTGTTTTTGAAAAGAAAGTGTTTTCTTGTGTGAACCCATAAAACTAAACTACTGTCTCCCAGTGCTTAAACACAATGCATTTTAAATGGTTTGCATTACATAAGCTCAGCTCCAAAGTTTATAATGCAAGAATTATCAGAAAGCCTTCAAAAAGCTTCATATTCCCCCTCCTCTGTGTGCATGTGGGAGGGGGGAAGTAGTGCGAATGTGTGTCTGTGTCTATGTAAATATGAGACTATATGAGAGATCCCAAAAGCAGAACTTTCTGCTCTGAAAGGAAAATTAAGGGGACAAGTAGGAGGGCTAACATAATCTTTGTGGCAACCTAAAGAATAGTATCCAGGTCTATAGCTCTGTAGCTGTGGAGCACAGAGCGCTTCAGAGGAAGAAATGAGTTGGAAGATGCCCAGTGGAGAAAAGGCCAGGGGTCATTGTACTGGGTCACAAAGTACATGGGGGCCATGATGCTGAACATATTCCATTCGTCATAACAGCTCAGCCCCACTCCCCCCACTGTATAGTTGTATGTGTTGCTGGTCACTTTGATCAGTTTTTCCCCCTACCCTTTTTCCTTACAAGTTGACTTGTGGTTGTGTCTGTAAATAGGCTGTCACTTGGTGGTACTAGCGAAAGGAAATTAGATTATGGTGAATGTCTTTGACACCCATTTGATGAAGAAGTATTCTCTGCATCTGCCTATTTAGGTTGTAGGACCGGGGCAGATGGAGAAGGAGACTACCCTTAGGATTGTCATAGGGACTGGGCCCTCATTTTTAAGTGAGATTTAAGGAAGGACTTCCTTAGGTTTGCCTTCCATCAGCAACCAGCCAACCATTGGGTTGTCCTTGGGACTCAGGTGTTTCACCAGGAACAAGATGAGAGGGAGGTTTGGAGAAGGTCCTCTATCTCAGCTGCTCCATCATAAGGTTGCTCCCACTTCTTGTGCCTCGTAGGATCCAACAAAGCTAAATAGGGTAATATATGTAAATATGACATGTCCATTACTCAATCCAGTTTCTGTGGCTGTTCACCAAAATGTGGGTCAGCACTTAATTCTTTGACATGTTGCTGCTACGAGGGACAAAGGTCAGTCTAATGTCTGGGTGAAACACTGGCCAATCCTGTGACTATATCTACTCAGAAGCAAGCCCTATAAAAATTAGCTATATCATATATATTCTCAGTTAAGGACAGCCATTCAAATATGTTGGTGAGTTATAGTTCATCTCCTTCATGAGATAGAGTTGAGGAAGCTTTAACTAAACACCAAAGTGCAACTTTGGGGTTCAGTTCCAGAAAAAGTAAGCTGTCAATTAAGCACTTTCTGAATCAGTGGAATTTAAAACCACTACCATTAAATGGCTCCATTTATGTAAAACAAGCTTAGATGCACAAAACTTTACTGAACTAGAGCCATGGTATTTTCTCCATGCTGTCTTCTCTAAGCATTCAGTTCATGATAATTCAAGAATCGTTCACAGGGTAAAGTTGAACATGTCCATTAATTTGTGGTGCTACTAGCTGTAAATAGTATGTGATTCCTAGATGATGTTTTCCAATTATCTCTAATTTGAAGGAAGTGAAACCCTTTGCTTCATAACAAATTAGCGTTTGTGAAAGTTTGGCATGCTTGCCTGTCAATTAAGATTCTCACGGTGAGTTACACTGAGCCACATGCCTATGGGTATGCATTTTTTTTATAGCTTTGTCCTTCTCTTTTCTTTCTTTGTCTTTTATCTAGATGATGAGAAATTATGAGGTGACCATGTGGAATAGCTATATATGTAGCCTATAGTTTATATGTATGTGTGTATTATATAAATACAAATTATATTGATTAAAATATATAGATTAAGCCACACTTCTGTGCTGAATTCTAGATGGATGCAGTTAATCACTTACAATTTGTATTTATTTAAGTGTTGTAATAAGACATTTCAGTTTCTGCCTTCTTCAGCTGTTCAGAATAAGTGTGAGCTATCTTTAAGTTTACAGTTAGGAGGACAGTGCTTTCTAAAATGGAAGATGCAGTTGTAGGTGTTATCCACCAGATTGAGTCTGTGCTTCCAAACACTAAGAAATCAGAATGGCTGTGGTGTTCCAAACTTGAAATGTCTAAATACTGTTTGCTCCAGCTTCCTGTAAAGATTGAGGACAGATGATTCCTGAAATATTTAATGAGGTCCGATGTTATTTAATGAGGTCCCTCTATACTGTATCTGGCAGCCTGTTCATCTCCATTCAACTGATAAATAAAATTTCTGGACCAACAGGTAATATACTAGCTCCTTCATGGTCTGTAGATATCTCAGGAACATTGTCATTTCCCAGATTGTAATGACTAGTGGTAGTGAAACATCTTGCTGCTGACATTTAAATAGTTCTATTGGTTAATCATTTTAATAAAAATGAGGTATATATAAACATATACCCTTGATTTTTTTCAGATGTCTGGCCCAATGACATCACTATTACATATATACATTTGATTTATACCCCAAACCATGGGGGAGTTGTAGAGAAGGAGCCCCCCTCCAAAGCTTCTGACCTTCTGAGATTTTGCAAGTTGCCTGAAATGGATCACGTCAATCATGTATGTCATTTTCATAGCAAACTTTTTTTGACATCCCACACTGTAAATATGATTTGTGTGTATGTTGGCCCTGTATAAAAATTCATGCACCTCTTCATAAACTCAAGAGGCTTGATGGTCTTCTGAAGGAGCACCAGTCACTGCAAATTCCTTTCTAAGGTCCTAATGTTGTTATTTATCATTGAGCTGGGTTGAACCTATAGCCAGAGTGTGAAGCAGAGACTTCCCAGGCCATTTCCGCACTACACAGTGTTATAGTGCTATTATTCCACTTTCAACATCCTGTGGAATTTTGGGGTTTGTAGTTTACTGAGACCAAAGAGCTCTCTGGCTGAGAATTCTAAAGGCCCCTCCCTAAACTGCAAACCCCAGGATTCCATAGGATCTTGAAAGTGGAACAATAGCACTATAAGAGTGTAGCGCGGAAACAGTAATTAACTGCCCAGCTCAGGACTTGCAAACACAGGCCAGTGACTTCCTTCGTTGTCCATATATCTGTAATTAGGTCTCCATTTCTCCCCCCTACTGCCTCCACTTTTCTCAGCATTAACATCTTTTTGAGTGAGTCATGTCATCTCATGATATGTGCAAAGTACAATTCTCTTAATGCAGCTGTTTGGGCTTCTAGAGAAAGTTCAGACTTAATTTGCTCTAGCACTCATTTATTTATTTGGCAGTCCATGGCATCCATACAACTCTTCTCTAAAATGCTACACTTCCAATGATCTTTCTTCACTGACTGATGTCCACATGCTTACTTAGAAACTGGAAAAACTAAAATGTGGATTTGATGTTCAGTGATGTATCTCTACACTTGAGGATTTTATCTAGTTCCTTCATAGTTGCTTCTCCAACTGGTAATCTTCTGATTTCTTTTTTTATATATAAATTTTATTAAGATTTAAAAAATACATTAAAAGTTACAAAAAGTTACAGATTTACAGAAAAGTATGTAATTGTAGAAAAGTTTTAAAAAGAAAAAAGAAAAGGGAAAAGAAATAAAGAATAGATAATTTCTCTGGAGCTGTACCTTTATTTTAAAAAAGTCTTTAAGATCATAGCATAATAAAAATGTCAGTCTCTTTGTCCACACATTCTTCCATTGAGCCATCTGTATATTGTAGCCAAAGTTCTTGGCCCATTTTTATCACATAATCTTTAATCTGTTCTTCTTCAATTTCAAATTTCAACAAAAGTTTATACATTTTGGTAATTGCATGTTCATCATTAATACAAAATGGCATTTCAAATTCTGACTCATTTGTTCAGAACCATATGTTTTTAAATCTATGTTAATGTTTCCAGTAACTATGACAAGCAAATCCTTCTGTTACTAACTGCTCTCTTGATTTCATTTTGTGTTTTGCTAGACAAATCTCTAGGAGTTCTTGGTACATTAAGCATCTGTCTTTATCTGTTGTTTCTCTTATCTAGAAGGCTTCTTCTGCTCACACCCATAAAAGTGTTTATTATTTTATGATTTTTTCTTTTATTGTAGTCTTCATTTTGATTTATTACTGAGCCAAGGTATAGAACAGCTTTAACTATTGTAGTGTCCCCATTATCCACTTTTAAGGTGTATAAATCTTCTGTGGGAATTATTTCTGTTTTCTTCATATATAGCAGTAACCTCACTTTTGCACTTTCCTTCTCAAATTTTAACAGTAGTTATTTCAAATCTTTGATGCCTTCAGTAGCATTTTCACACCTCCTTCTTCAGAATATCAATATCCAATTGATGTGTTTTGCAGATATACAGAGTGATAAAATATACCTTTGCATGACTCCCTTGTCAAAAAACCATTCTATTTCTCCATATTGCGTTTTGACAGTAGCCTTTTGGCCTGAGTATAGGTTGTATTTCAGTAAAATCATGTAAGTTTCTCATAAGCACATAAGTTACTTCTAAAATTAATTAGTATAAACAATTAATGAACACATGTTTGTAATATGGCCTCTAGTACCTCTTCCTTTTTCAAAAACCCAATGTTGATGTTTGGCTTTTTTCATTCCATATATGGTAAAAATCTTTCTTTTTTTTCAAAACCTGAGTATCACTTTGCCTGCAAGGAAGATTACTGCAACAATCTAATGGTTACTGTGGTTCCTAGTGTTCCCTGTTGGGGGAGATTAGATTGTATATTGAGCATTTCCAGTCTATGTATAATTGTTTTAATTTCCATATATGTTAGCAGGTTTTTTGTGAAAATTTGAATGGATTCCATCTCTATATCTTGAAACAGCTCTATTGACATGCCACCTGTTCCTTGTGATTTATTTCTGAAGAGAACAGCTTCAACTTCACTTACTAAAAATGTAGATATTTGATCAAAGAATTTTTTTTCTTGAAGGAATGTGGTATTTTCATTTTTTTTTTTCATCTTCAGCAAATAGGTTTTATTGGCTAGCATTCTTTTAGTCAGTTACAATATCCTAAGTTAGATTTAGGACCTCATAACTACATTGTCTTTTCATTTGTGATTGTAAGAATATTGTCTCAATCACAAATTACCCTAGAGCCCACCTTAAAAGCCAGTCCACAATTCCAAGCAATGTAGGCATGTGCTGGTGGTGAGTGGGACAATATAGGACCACATGACTAACCTCCTTCCAGAAATCAGAAGTCTACGGGTTCTGTCACAACTCTTCAATGTTGTGTCATTTTCTGGTGAGAGGAACAGTCATGTGGGGGAAAAAAACCCACAACCATTTGCTAGCAGCACAGAGCTTCATCACTCAGTTTTCACTTGGTTTGCAAATCTGTTCTTTGCATTTAAATATAACAGGGATGCTCTTCAGATTGTGCTTTGCCACTATGATTGATTTAATACACATATTTAGCTTTACTATAATTTTTAATATTAGTAGTCTGTGATCTCTGTACCTTCAGCTCCTGGACTTGTTTTTGCAATGAGAATGGAACTTTTGCTTCTTCTAGTTCCAATTATGTAGTCTATTTCATCTATTTATTTGCTATCTGTCAACATCCATGCAGAATCATCAGTTTGTTTGCCTAAGTAATATGTTTGCAAGAAACAAATGTTTGACCTCCCAAAACTTGATAAATCACTCTCCTGCATTATTTCTTGATCCTAGGCCACATGCTCCAACTTTGTTTATTTCTGCCCTGTTTCCTACTTTTGTGTTTCAACATGGCCTATTTTATATGATCTGGTTTTCACAGAATATTTAAATTTCTTCATAGTATCATCATAGGATCTTTCAACTAGCATAGACTCTTTCAGTTTCTTCTTCTTTTGTCCCTGTAGTTATAGTATAAGCTTGGATTACTGATATATTGGCAGGTTTTCCTGGAGTCTTAGTGACAGTATTGATTCAGACTTTGCATTATATTCCCTAACTGCTTTTACTACACCTCATTAATGCCACCATTTCATATTTGAATTTCTTAGATTTTCCAGAGTTAAACATTATTATCTGGTAAACAATATCCCACTCCAGTCCACTGTACCTCATTCATGGCAAATATTACTATTTTTATAAGTTCCATGTCTTGTTTTATAATATGTAGTTCTCCTGATTCATCCTTCTCACATTTCATGTTTGTATTATATGCTTTGTGTGGTTTTAGATTTTTATTTCACATTGGAGCATATCAACAGCTGACCATCCTTTTGTCTTTAGTCCAGTTGACATTTTACACACAACACTATCTGTATTTCTCTTTTACAAGAGTAAAAGCTGCAAGTTGAGATCCATATAAGCTGATGGGCTCTTGCTTGATTTTAGTTTGTCTTTGGAGAGGGTCCTACTTTCCTAAGAAAACACTGATTTATATGCAGAAATACCATGTGCAAAAAGTCCTAAAGAGGAAGGATTCCCATCAGTCCAGGATTGTCCCAGTCAGGATTTCCCAATATAGAAGAAACACATTTTGGACCATTTATTCACATATTTTTAAATATTCTTTACATATCTGGCCTTCAGTTACTACTTATGGGAATTGAACAAAACCAGCATTGAACTATTCTGTCATTTAGACCTAGGCCATTTCCTGACTACATTGTTATAGTCCTATTACTCCACTGTCAACATCCTATGGAATCCTGGGGTTTGCAGTTTAAAGAGAGGCCTTTAGAATTCTCAGCCAGAGAGCTCTTTGGCTCCAGTAAACTACAAACCTCGGAATTCCACAGGAGGTTGAAAGTGGAATAAGAGCACTGTAACTGTGTAGGGCAGAAAGACTCTGAGATGACTCACCACCCCATCCTGAAAACTGATTGCTTGGGCCTGACCCATACAGACTTAACATGATACAAAGGTTTCCAGGTTTGTCCTCAGAACAGTTTTCAATCATTTCTACTGAAAATAATCCATACTATCAATAAAATAGCAAACTAGAAGAACAACAGTGACAATTTAAATAAAAAAATATGTAAGAAAGTCAATGGCATAATGTATAATAAAAGCAAAACATGAAACAGAAAAAGGAGAAAACTGGCTGGTAACCAGGGAAGTTGAGATAACGTCATAGTAATATATTCAAAATGGTCGGTCCCAGTAAACAGCCTTGCTGTTTTCTTTTGCAGCAAATTAAACTTCCAGACCATCTTCAAAGGTCAGTCCACGTATTTGACATTGCAGCAGTCTAGCTGGATGATGAAGACTTTGAAAAAGTTGAAGATTTTCTATACCTTGGCTCAGACATAAATCAGAATGGAGAATGTAGTCAAAATATCAGAAAAAGACTAGGGCCATTTCTGCACGACAACGCTCTTCCGCATCATCTCGCTGCAGTCCTGGGTCCAGAAGGGAGCGCATCAGCAAATGTTCCCCTCTGCACCCGCTCAGTCCATGTGGAAGAGAACGCAATGGCACCACGTCTTCCTTCCGCAGCACATCCGGGCTTTTTCCATTGCTGCACTATGTAAGGGAGTTTCGCCAGTGCGCTTCTGCATGGCCAGAAGTGATGGGAGTGCTACGCAATCGCAGATGCAAAACGGATTTTTTCTATCTTGTGGAAACTGCACAAGTGTGACACTCCACAACAGGATGCCAGCAGGATGGCGACAATGTCATGCAGAAGTGCAGTCTGCTGACCGCTACCATCCTGTGGCGGAAATGAGACAGTGACATCATGCGGAAAGGGCCTAGGACTTGGGAAAGCAGTTGTGAAGGAACTATACAAGATATTCAAGAGTAAAGATGTATCATTGAATATTATAGTCAGAATTGTACATGTCTTCATACTTTCAATTCTGTGTGTGGTTAGGAAAGCTGGACAGTGAAGAATACTGATAGAAAGAGAATCATTTCATTTGAAATTTAGTGCTGAAGGAGAGGTCTGTCAATATCACAGACTGCCAAAAAGAAAATAAATGGGTCCAAAAGCAAATCAAGTCTGGACTTTCCCTAGAAGCTAAGATAACTAAACTGATGGTGTCATACTTGGATTTATCATGAAAAAACACAATTCATTAGAAAAAGACAAAAGTGATTAGTAAGGTGGAAGATAATAGGAAAAAAAGAGGAAAACCATGTTACTAGCTGATAGGCACCAATGCTGGAATAATTTTGGTGGCCAGTGAAAACTTAGCTTTTTATTAAAACCTTTGGGTCTAGCTAAATTTATTCAACTTATACATGCCTTATTGTCCCATTATTTAAATGATATTAACTAGTTTTAAAATATTTGGCTTTTAATGAATAAGCTATTTAATATATGTTCTAATCTTCTTTAAAAATATTGTTTTTATTTATTGTTTTAAACTGATTTTGTTCTAAGCTGGCCTGAGGTCTTCAGATATAGGATGGGATGTAAACATTTAAATAAATAAATAATCAAGGAAGCCACAGCCCTGAGCAGGGCTGGTGATGACAGGGTGTCCTAGAGGTCTTTCATTTATAGAGTCACCATAATCCAAAACTGACTTGACAGCGATTAATAAAGTGGAAGTTTAGTAATGCATGGATAATTCTAGACAGGATATCTCTGTTCATGTATGGTTGTGAATGAATATCAACTGTGGCTGATATTTTTTTGAAACCTAAAGGAAAAGATCTTCACAGCTGAAATCATTTGCAGCAGAAGGAGACTGATTTGCACCCCCAGATTATAAACCTGCTCCTTATGTAACAGTGTACTCCAGCTAATTAAGCACATGTTGAATATCACTTAACCATCCAAATGAACCACTTAGTAACAATGTCCTGACTGAGGCTCTGTTTAATGGCCCTCAACCAGTGCTTTTGATTTTTCCACCTTCTTTCCTTTAGATTGCCATAGGATTGTGTATACATAGTTACATGTGTCCCCCACAGGCAGTGGGGGTGATAAAATGAATCTTGCATGTGAAGACAACAAATAGATAGGGTTCATTAATACACTTTCTTTGCTTCCACAGGCAGCAGTCAGTGTCTCAAATGCTAATACTATTATTCAAAAAACACTAACTCTAATTTAAGGCAAGAATGCATATGAATTCTCATTTGTACTGGGGAAAAAAATTCTCCAAAGACCTTGCAAATGTATGCAATCTGTGGTTTCAGGAACAGTGGTGCAATTACCATATAACCCTGCACTTACCAACCATTTTAACCTCAATTTAATGTGCACAGCAACTCTCTCCAAGAATAACCTTGATGGTAACAAAATGTTTTGCATTTTTAAACAGGCTTGGACAAATATAAAGACGTGTAATTTCAATTAATAGAATATCACATCCCACCCTGATCTAATATTTCACACATTCCAAAATTGTTCCAGTATTTACAATATCACAAGTGAGAGTCTTAGTCACAGTGATGCCCTTTTGAATTGCACTCCATGCCTTTTCAGTTATTAGGTGGAATATGAAGTGATGCTATTAAAAGACTTGTGAAGCCCCCCTTGAAGTAAATTGTACCCTGTAGCAGAAACATGACATGGTGCAAATACCACATGCAGTATGCTGGGCTAACTTTAATGGTAGAGTACAGTTTGTAAGTTCCATTAGATGCATTTGTGAGCCTCCAAGCCAAGCTTTCACGGGACATGAACACTGGAAATAATATTTTAAAAGACAGAGAGAGAGAGGCACAGCAGTTGTGCTAGAGCAGGACACTATAAAAACTTCCCTGGAAGACCTTATCAAAAGCCATAGGGTGTCAAATGCATTAACCAAAGGCACAAGCAAAAAATCAGTCCTCCTATTTCCCATTGATTTTAGTAGACACAGCTAATATTTCATATAGGGAATCTCAAGGGTATAGCAGGGGGAAAAATGGAGAAAATCCCAGATTCAATTTCTAGTATCTACAGGTACAGCAAAAGAATACCTCCATCTGAAACTCTAGACAGCTGATCTCAATCAATGTCGACAATACAGAGTGCGATAGACTACCTTTGTTTTCCCATTAGTCTCAATTCATATAAGATACCTCCCTACACTTTACCATTGAAGTCAATAGTAGTGATGGGACAGTTCATTCAACCAGTGTAACATATGACAAATTGTTGTTGGACTTCATTTTTCATTATGGAGCCATCTCTATGTCTGAATCTCCTTGCCGAATGAACCCAATATTCTCTATTACTCAAAGCTATGTTTACTGGCTGTGGGATTGAAGTGAGGATCTAAAAGAGATGCCATTTTCTCCTTGGTGGCATAGCTTTTTCCAAGGGACCTCTGCACCCACTGTTGGCTTGCTGTGTGATTCCTGTTCTAGCCAGGCAACCAGGAACCAAATCAGGTCAGTCAGTATCCAAGATTCACCAAAAGCCTCCTTACTAGTTTTCCAGGGTAGCTTAAAACTGTTCTGCCAGCTAGTATTTCAGGCTTAGCTTAAATCACCCTCTTTCTCTTGACTCAGACCATTTCAGCACCTTACCCTTTTCCATTGTCCTCCTGTCACAATCCTGACAGCACCTTTGCTGGGATGGAAACACAATGTGAACACTCCCCTCCACACCTGGCTGACTGCCTGCAGATGGGAGTGCAAGGGACACATGCCTTCCTTCCACGGTGCTGCCATCTTCTTTCCTGTGTTGCACTGGGGAAGAAAGCACCTACAGTGCACTTCTGCCTGTTCCACATGGCCACCGGTGATGGGAGCATCGCACAATTGTGGGCTATTAACAGATTTTTTTTCTTAATGAACTATCCTGTGATCTCAACAGGTGGGGGCACATTGACAGTGGGACCACGATACTGTGTGAAAACATGGCTCATAGAGCACTTGCAACAAGTTCCCATCATGTGACAGCAACACCATGTGCAAATGGCCTAGACTTTGTATGGAGATTCATGTGTTGTGTATACGATTTTGAAGAAGTTCCTTCTTCTCCCTTTCTCATTTTTCAATGCCACAATTTCAGTGGCTGGTAATTTTAGCATGGGGATGGAAAAATGGGGCTAGTATATCTTTCTGTTCTGCTTTGGAGACTCGTTTAAAGGAAACTTGTGTGTAGGAACATTTGGGATCATACTATTTCCCTGCCTTCTCCCCCAAATAGCAAAGAAAACACAGAGCAGCTCACGTCCATGTGTATCCCAGTTACTACCATCCTACAAGTTCCCTCAGCAGGTGAGCTGGGGAGCAGGACGGGTTAGCCTTGGATTCAGCACCAATAGACAAATAGCTGCAAGTAATAAGGTTGTGATCATTTCAGTTCTAACAACATGTCTGTATGCTATTATATTTCAGCAATCTTCCTTATTAAAACAAACAAAATAAAGCTAAAAATCCTGTCTTAGCAACAGTTAAAATTATAATTGAAATATAGAATTAAAATCAGATAAAAGCATGAAAAAGGAAAAAAGATAAATAATGCAGTACAACTCAAAGGTCTTCTCTCAGACCAATCATCTCTCAAAGGCCTGCTGAAACAAAAAAGGTCTTTGGTAGCCTACATCATGATAGCAAGGATGGTTGTAGTCTAACCTCTGCAGGAATGGAATTCCAGAGCTTGAGAACAGCCACTGAGAAGACTTTTTCCCCTGGTCCCACTGGACACATCTGTGAGGGTGTTAGAACAGAGAAAAAAGCTGGAGATTGGAATCATGCAAAACTCCATATTGTTTTGAATGAAAACTCCCAGCATTCCTCACTACTGGCTATGCTGGTTAAGGCTGCTGGGGACTTGTACACCACTAACATCTGGATGGTCCCATCATAATCACTCAGTATGAAAATCAATGTGTCGTCTAGTACAACATCTTGTTTGCCACACTGGCTAGCCAGTTGCTTCAGTGAGCCCACAAACAGGACATGAAATCAATATCCTCTTTCTGTACTTTTTGGTTCTCTGTGATTCCACAAGATTCTCTACTGTCCCTGGCTGTCAGAGAGCAGTCATGATTGGTAGATGTTGTAGATGTTGTTGTTGGTAGACTGAAGTAGATGTTGTTATTGTTTCTTGGGACAGTGATTTCCATAAAAGTAATGTTTCTAAAAGAATGCATTTCTGTCTGTCTTGAGACTTCTGCCAGTTCTATTAATTGACCAAGTCCACATTCCATTATTATAAGAGATAATTGACTCCCCATTCCTCGTATAAGGTTTGGCAATCTGTGGCCTTCTAGCTGCTTTTAACCCATGGCTCCCATCATCCAAAATCAATAGTCAGGGACTCTTGGAGTTGCAGATCAGAAGTATCTAGAAGATTGCTTACCTGTGATAAAGAACAATGAATGCTTTCATATTTCTTGTTTTTGATGAGAAAGGTAACTCAACATATCAAGATACGGCATGGGCAAAAAGTGGTCAACCACTCAAGAGTTTATTCTATTTCTATTTATTTGCATTTCTGGAATATTTTGTGAGTCTTTAGTTTGCCCAGAAAACATGAAAATATAGTTGGATACAAAACTATTTTATGCAAAAAGTTTTTTTTTCATGAAACATTGATTTGTGTGTAAAAAATATGTTTTTCACAAAATATCCCTGAAACGTTTTTTGGGGGGAGGGTGTGTGTGCATGTGCTTGCAAAAACAAAACAAAAACATCTTGTAAAACATTTTGTAATCACACGCAGCTAGAAGAAAACAAACTCCTCACAATTGCATTTGAAAACAAAATAAGTGAAGATTTACATCCTTAAATATGTATGAAATATGATTACAACTGATCTGCCTAAATCTATAGATTTCAGTCATGCAATATGCCTGACATATCTGTAATCCAAAGCACTACATCCCAGCAACAATTTTGCCACATCATTGACTTGTTGTATAGATTCATTTTAGCTGGATCATACTTTACGGTTCCAGAAGATTCCAGACAGGAATTTATGTTCCTTATACTCTTTAGGCCATGTCCTTCCATGTCCTTGTCAACACTGCAAGGAGAGAAGCCGTCTTGGAAGATTTGCTAAAAGGCAGAAGCAATTTCACAGCAATCTAAAAAATCTGACCTTTACACGTACAGAAAAATCTCTCTTAAGTAAATAACCTTTTTTAGCTGTAAAATTTTGCAAAGACGTTCATTTATCAAAAGCATGGATAAAAATCTCATTGTGTTTATCTCTTTTTACCATTTAAGAGCTGCATTAAGAA
Source organism: Iguana delicatissima (assembly GCA_948472985.1). Taxonomy (NCBI): domain Eukaryota; kingdom Metazoa; phylum Chordata; class Lepidosauria; order Squamata; family Iguanidae; genus Iguana; species Iguana delicatissima. The sequence continues at coordinate 21,918 of CAOKZL010003791.1, read as the reverse complement.
GGCATCTTTTACTGCTGCCATTGTATATATAGTTCAGCAAAGGATGTCTCCTAGAAATGAATTTACTATTTTTGAATAGTTGTGCAGATTCGAAGACTGTACTATTGGGATCCAGCAATTAATTATGATAGGTTATCACTTGTGCCTTTACCCCCATTATCACATTCATGGGCAGTTTGTAATGAGGTTCATTTATCCTCAGATGCATTTCCAGGGTACAAAGATTCAAAGATTCTGTTATAATAAACAGACGAGATAATGAACGAGCAGGGTAATTATTTGCCTTTATGGAAAACCAGGATCCTTATAAAAGTAGAGGTGACAGAATCTTTGATCATTGAATGTGGGTTTTAGAAGCTAAGCATAGATTGTTTGATTTATTTGATTTCCTTGGACTATTACCTTTGTGACTCCATACATTAAAAAAAAAGAAAACTTATCAGAATTAGTATCAATAGCTATAATCTCCATTAAGCTTTTAATGTACATCACCATAACTTACCATAATTATGAATACGCCCATGATACTGTTCAGCATTTTTTAAAATAAACACCACTTCATTTCACATAGAAAACTAACTCTGTGACTTCTTCAGTGCCATCCAGTGAATGCATATTAAAGAGGGATATGAATTTTTAGTGGAAGCCTCCCTTATATGATCATATATTGCATTTTCTGCTGTAAAAACCTATATCCAATCTCATGAGAACAGATATCTCAAGACTTTCTTCTCCTGTCCTCCATACTGAAAACCTAGCTCCAGAAGACTTCTTGGAAGCTTCTGGGGTAACATGGGGGCTCCAGAAAGAAGGGGGACCCTCCTCCAATTTTCATGAGAGGAACAGTTCCATCAGAAGAATAAACTCATTGGATCCTATCCAAAGTATTTCTCATTCTGTGAAACACATGCTTACTTTCAGGCAAGCACTCCCAAAATAATTTCCTTTCTACTGAAATCTGACAGCCATTGTACAGACATTAATTAGGAATACCTGCCTTACAATGTTGGCTCTTAACACAGACCATAACAAGAATACATTGATAGTCAGTGGCTCACGAGATTTCATAATACTGAGAAAGCCCTTGGTAATCTTACGTGTGATCTACCAAGATAAATAGCAACACTTTCTGCTTGTTGATTTTTTTTTTTAAATAGTATACTGTTTTTAAATCTTTATAAGCCACCTTGCATCCAGTACAAGGAGAAAGGTGGGATACAAATAAGATAAATAAATAAATTAGAAGTACAAATTTAGTGTGAGTATACTCAGAAATTAATAGTTTGCTTGTTTCTACAGGAACTTGGGCATATCATGTATTTATCTCATTTCCTGTTTGTTGGTCTTGGACACATCTGCTTGACCCTGTGTCTGTAGGCAGTGGTGGTGTGAGACTGGTTGTTGCTCAATTTCTTTCGAATGCTAATAACTCCACTTGTGGGTTACATTACTGTATTTCACATTCCCCAATAATGGGAAAATACAATGTGATGGTGTTTGTGCTGCAGTGGAATTGTATTTAAAAGAGATGGCTGTCCTTAAAGACAACCATCTTTTTTGTACAGTAATATGGTAATCATTCAGAGTCATTGCATAGGATCATCTAAGGGGCATTTGCAGACCTATTTATAAAGGCAGTGAGATGTGCTGACAGGTTTTTTAGTCAACCTTTACTTTCAAAATTAGAGCAGTTAAGAAATTCACACATCATCATAATAGATTTGTAATTCTTCTACCCTAAATGTGGCAGTTCCCTCTTTCACACAAACAGCCCAGTGTTCCTCCTTATCTGGAACATTTTCACTCCTCAAGAAGACCTGCTAATACTACAGAACTCATCTAGACAAAATTGTCATCCCAGTCCTAGTTTATAACCCATGCTGGCTTGCTTTGAAGTTATCTTGCTTTGAAATTGATCAAAGTATGTTAAAACCCATGATTGCAAGTTCACAGAAAAGAACAAAAAGAAATTAAGACTGAAAAAAACTGAAGATAAACACCGCCAAAGTCCTTCTCCTAGCTACAGAAGATGAGGAGAGAAGATTTGGCTCTGGCTTGCTATGGCTTTTGCATGTCACTCTAAATCATAGTTAAGTTTGATAAGTGAACATGGTTCTCAATGTGTTTTCATGATTTATAAATCCAATGCTACTACTTTAATACAATGTTTTACTTCCATTTTCCTCCATTGTTGTCTCCAAGTTATTTATTAACTGATTAGAAGGACTGCACACATCAATTCAGCATTTTGTTTTGTTATTATTCCCAGAAAAGAAAGTACTCCTGACTGTGAGGACAGTACTACACCATTATAGGTGTGTGTGTGTGCACGCGCTTATGTGCATGTGTTTTTAAAAAATGCAAATATTTTAGCCTCAGACTTCCATATATTTCAGTGGCCACTCAAAAAGATTCACATACCCCTAAAAAGAAAAAGGAGTGGGGAAGAAAGACAGAGAGAGAATGAGAGAGAGAGACTATGTACATACAGGGGATGTCTCCTTCTTTCACCTTGGAGATGTGTCCTTCTCTCTGGCTCAGGTTGGTCTCTGAATGTAGTTGTGGTTGAAATATCTAACTCCATGGCATGCAATGATTTCCCTGACTTCATGACTTGGTAGTGCATTTTATAGAACATAATGGGAGGTAATTCTACAGAGTCAGCATGGTGCAGTGGTTTGTATGTTAACATAGGATTTCAGGAGACCAAGTTTCATATCCTTGCTTGGCCACAGAAACCAATAGTGTGATCTCTCTCATCATCAGAAGAAGACAATAGCTACAACCCCTGAACAAATCTTGCCAAGAAAACCTAGGATTGACATAAATCTGAAATGACTTGAAGACAAAAACAGCAACAACAAAGGTGCAGAGGATGACATGATTTTGATCATTTGTAGTGTCCCTTTGTTCCATCAGTGCTACTGTAGCCCTTAACTACCACTGAATAAATCAAACAAGTGAAGATTATCTCCAGTTCCTCCCCTGACCTCAAACCCCTTCTGAATAAAAAGGGAGAAAATACCATTTTTTCCAGGCTGGGAGTAAAACATGTCTTTCCTTTTGAACTTAAGATCCATGTCCCTTAAGCAGCTACTGCACAAATTTCACCAGCATCAAAGTGCAATCAGAAAACAAGCTTTCTCTTTTCGGTGCCTTCCTATTATAAGCAAATTCAGTAACAAAGCCACTGTAAGGAAGAGGAAAGAAAAGCTTGGAACTCTATAAAACATTAGCATTATTTACTTGCATGTAGAGGGACCAACCCATTTTGCACATCATAATTTTCCCTTTATTAAAAGCTTCTAGAAAGCACACATCCTAGATACATGTCACTAATGATAGTAAGTATGAACTTTTTGGTTTTCTTGCAATGCAGCCAGAATCCACTCATGGAAGAAAAACTTACCTCTATCATCAGTTGAGTGACTTTCAGCTACACTGAGCCAATTCTAAAAAAATTCACGAAGGCCGATAAAGTTGTCATGGGAACGTTAGGCTTTTCTGGATATACACAACTGACCTCTAATTTGGGAAGGTCAAACAAAAGAAGTTTTGTCTATATTGCTGGGTTGGTAACATTGAGACAAAGGAAACAATTGTGGCACTTCCTCAAGAGGTTCAGAAGAATATGTAACAAAACCAATCAGCTAACAAACCAGTGAATGTTTACATAAGATCAGCCTGTTTGAAGTCTGGTAAATAGAGATTATTTTGTGTTTCTGAGAAAAAACATGAACATTTCTGAATGACTCATTGCAGATAAACTGAAATCAGCAATATTAAGTACAGAAGACAACCTCTGAACTGATCATAAATACAGAACAATAAAGTTTGACATCCGCTATCAATAAAATATGAGGTGATGACTTCCAAAAAGCAGGAAGATGTCAGGAGACACATCCAATAGGATGTGTAAAACTGCAGCAACAAATATAAAATGGATATTTTCCACAACATCTGTGGATGTGCTCTGATGACAGACAACAGACCACTGCTTAGTGGGTTATATCTTAATGGCAGAGTGTATGCTTTGCATGGAGACTGTCCTGAGTTCATGTGTCACCATGTCTAGTTCAAGGTATCTGGTAGTAAGAGTCTAAGGCCATGGAGAATAATCACTAGTCAGAGGAAACAATACTGGGTTACAGGGCTAATGGTCTGACTCTGAATATTATGTGAATGGTTTGGAAAGGTTACTTCTGAATTACAACTCTCAGAACCCCTCAGCCAATATGGAATTTGTAGTACAAAAGGAAAGTTTCCAAGCCCTGAACATTCTAGAAATTAATTCTGTTGCATGATATCTTTGTACATTAAAGGGGAACAACAATTTAGGCAGCTAGACTCACCAACCCAGCCATATGTACAAAACTTTCTAATGACCACAATGATTTTGTGTGGTCCATGGGGTAAGAATGGAAAGTTCTACTGGAATCAATCTGCTTCCATTTCTTCTTGATTTTTATCCTCAAAGATGTTCTGCAGAGCTTGTTCCAGGTTTGCAATCAAAGTAATTATCAAATGTGCAAACAAAATATTGCAATGGCACATCATGAGTTATATAACTTTTCTAGCATTCTCTGCTCAGTGCACACATACAGTAAAATGTCTGCCCACAGAGAGACTTCCTCAATTAAAGCTGACAAGAAAAAAAGGGGGGAGGAGCATGACTTCTCCCAGCAGATGACAATCTGTGCAAAGAACTGTGAATTCTTCACTGAAGCAGTAACAAATGTCTGCAAAAATACCATCTGATTTTTCTTCCTGCTGCTTTTGGTGGTAACAGAATTGATGCAGTAGGACTGGGCTGCAAACCAAGAAAGTGAATAAACAAATCTCTTAACGGTTGGAAATCAGATGGAAGCAAATGTTATCAAGGGGGCTTGTGCTGAGGAAATGGAATAAACATATTTGGAAGTGAAATCCCTCCATAGAGCAATGAAGAATGAAAAGAACAGAAAACAGGGGCATTACATAGAGCAAGGATATTTTGTTCACCATAACTGGACAAGACAGCCCCATGTTACACTGATAGTGGCATGATGTTGAAGGGCTCTTGAAAGATAACCAGTGTTGTGGAGAATGCAACAAAGCTTTCAAAATAAGTGAAGTTTTACCTCTGATGTTGGTCCATATATGGAGAGGATTAAGGTGGTTTCATCACTCATGAGTCTTTTCTACTCTTTTCAAAATATTAACATAGCTTATGAATATAATAAGAACTTGTCCAACCATGCCACCATCTTAACTAGAATTGTCATCCCAGAAAAGAGCAAAGCATTAGAACAGTAAATATGAACATATTAACTTCCAAAACTCTCACCAGTATTGTGTTGAAACCAAGGTGATCAATAAGGTAGCTTTCAACCAGGTATGGTGAGACACTGGGATCAAAAATCATTTTTCGTGAACCTTGTTGTGTATGGAGATCTGATGGAATTCTCAAACTGGGTAGGGCCCATAGCTCACCTTTAAGAATACAAGATTTCTGATATTTTTCTAATCTGTTTTATTCCCTGCTGCTACTAATGGCAGCAGAAAGACCAAATTTCACAGGATTCTTTCCTTACAGTGCAATTTCTATCTTCTCAGACTACCAGAGTCAGAAGATATCAAGAGTGGTAGTTTATATAGTTACAAGTCCAGGGGCCACATTCCTTCTCTCCAAAATTATGTGGCATTCAGGCCCCATATCACACATGAATACAGACTGCCAAAGAAAACCCATCTTTGTAACCACTACAGCTATCTGATATCTTAGGATAAGCCCTTATTTTGGGTACTGGATATTATTTCACTCCTGTCCCAAACAGGACTGTGACAAATCAAGAACCTGTTTGAATTTTATTATCTTTTATGCTATTTAGTATTTCACGAGGCACACAATATCTTTTTTAAAAAACTAACTCATGTTCTTATACTTCTAATATTTAATGACAAGAAAATCTGAGGGAGAGCAAACAGCATGAGCAAAAGGATGGAAAGAATATTTGAAAATATTTTTAATGGATTAAAAAGCATGTTTTTTTTTTGTTTTTTTTTTGAGTATTGTGAAACAATAACAAGAGAATCCTGAACTGATTAGAATCTTTGCAGTTTGAACTTATTTGTTGCAAAATTCTCACATGGCTGTTTTGCACAGAAAGCAGTATTGTTAGTTTTACTTGTATTAGAGCTCAAAGAGTTAAATACCATTCTTTTGGCTTTGCCTTTTTTAGGATTAAGAGGAATCCAAAGGACTGGGACATAATTTTGAGTTTTCTACCTCCAACAAAGGAAAAACTTTCATTTGAACTACGATTGGCAGACTACAATTGGTACACAGGCTTCCTGAGAAATTCAATGTTCTCTGCTTAAGAAAGAGCCTCCATGGGACAGTGACAGCTTTAATCACAAAGGGATTTTACAGCTCTGTTTCCCAGTTCCCAAGTGGCCAAAAAGGGGAGGGGGTGGAGCGCTCTCTGTCAGCGTTGATATGTCTCTCCATCTTAACTGACAACAGAAATAACAACGTAATACAAAATATAGGCCTGTAACTTTAATACAATCATTTTTTTTCTTTTCCTGCATAGTTTTAATACCTTTGCCTCATGAAGAAGCCAGTGGAGGTTCAAAAGCATGCATGACTTTACACATGCACACATGTCTATACACACACATGCACACACACACTCTGTTCTGTGGATTTTGGATTTAACATGTATTTTTAAGACTTGAGTCAAAATCTTATGACAGCAGGTGAATATACTGTATGACTGTTTTTCAGTGCTTTGGAAGTTATTTCTTGGAAGAAGTGCTCCCTCAGGTACTGATGTCCCAAGCCATTTAGGGTTTTAAATGTCATCCTCAATACCATGAGACTAGAATGAAAGAATACTGGTAATCAGTCAAGTAAAATAATGAGTTTTGTGTAATATTTCACACAGCAACCTGTTAGTAGGCTGTACACCCCCACACTTTTATATTGTTTATTTGGCAAATATTAACTAGCATAAATACAAATTATACCCTGCTGTGGCTACATGGTCTTACTGGCTAAGTGGAAAAAGCTGGCCACACACATGCATTGCAAAGGTCAGAAGAGAACTTAGGCCTTTCTGCAGTATACTTTTACAGTGCTATTATTCCACTTTCAACATCCTGTGGAATTTTGGGATTTGTAGTTTACTGAGGCCAAAGAGCTCTCTGACTGAGAATTCTAAACGCCTCAAATGCAAACCCCAGGATTACATAGGATATTGAAAGTGGAACAATAGCGCTATAACAGTGTAGTGCGGAAAGGCCCCTCAAGGTGTAAGCAGGTCATAGTCAGGAAATCACCAGGAAACTCCAGCTATAATGGACTTACAGTTCACTGCCAATGACTCAACCTCTGAGAGAAAATAGCATCTGAGATGTTCCCACAGGACAGATAATTTTCTTAACTCTTCTCTCTCCAATCAGCAAGAATTTCCTTCTGCCACACCTGTCTGACAATTAATGAGCAATCAAGGCTACCTTTTGTCACCTAGCACTAAGGCCATTAGCTCATTCCAGACCACATTGTCCACTCTCCAGATGCCATTGTTTATTCTGCCAGAGAGTCCTCCAGGCAGAAAAAGAGTATTTAAACCTCAGTTTTCAGCCAGTCAACTCGCAGTAAACTGGTTGCTACTCTGCTGCTCTGATTTCCATCTGTGTACTGTTACCCTGTGACTTGAGGGTCCCGTGAGGGGCACCCAAATAACCACAACAACAAGCAAAGATGGGGAAATTAGCTGGAGCACTCTCTTGACTAACGAGAGGCAGGGTAACTTAGCAGGGATCTTTTACCCTATGTCTACAGCATCAGGTCAGTGAGGAGGCAAATAGTTCAAACAGCAATTAAGATTTAAAGAAAAGCACAAACACGCTCCTAACTAGAAAAGGAAAATAGAGTTCAAGGGGGAATGGGTGATACGCCACCTGTCCTCCAGTCCTGGGGAAGCCAATTGTAGAAGAGGAAACCCGGCGTGGCGGCTGAGGGGAATCTGCTGAACCAAGCGGCAGCAAGGCAGAGTAGAAGTCCAGAGCGATCCGGCAAGAGTTCCGAAGAGCAATCAAAGCGGGGGATTTTTATAGGGGAAAGAACAACCGCAGGCTAGGCTGGTCTTGGGCAAAAACAATAAGTTTTGAGTTGGAGACAATGCCTCCGAAAGGTCAGACTTTACATGATTGAATTATGTTCCGAATTGACAATAGTATGGCTGGTATGCAGATGCGGCTAGCTTGGCAGTTAAGTACCTAACTCACCAGGGTGCCCTCTCAGGGCAGAGGGTCTCTTTGTTTATTATGCATTGGTAATGAAGGTGTTTGTTTTGGGAGGTCCCCTAAAGCAGTCCTGGCTATTTCTGGCTTGGTTTGGTGGGAGCAACAAATAGTAGCCATGCCTAGCTTCGCGCTTGTACAGTGGCCTCACAAACACTTGGCTGATGGCAGAGCAGGGCCGAATTGTGATATCAAAATGATACCTTTGGTTCACCAAAGTCCAGGCCAGGACACGGTGGTAACAGTACTATCCTTAGACTTGCCTCTGAGCCACATTGATGCTTCTTTGCTTCTTTTCTGGATTGGCAAATACCACCCTCTTTACCTTAAGATCTTGTTATCAAAAACTTTCCTCCCTTTTCCTTCAGTTAGCCTTGTGTGATTATATGACTGCTTGGATCTTGCATGTGTGATTGTTAAATCACCCAATAAAACAAATAAGCTTAACTTTTGGATCTCCAGCTACTTCTCCGCTGCACTAATACCATTAGACATAGATGTGAAAGATCTCATAATCTCTTGCAGGCCTCCTCTTTGAGCTAATATTCCCCACCTTTGCACGGATGTACTGGGATTGTGGGTGGGCCCCTGTGTCACCCACATTTTGGGGTAACGTAGCCAGCACCTCCAGCACTAACTGGGACTTCAAAGCTCTCTTCCACAGCAGGTCTGATTAGAACACATTGCAACACACTAAATAGGGAGCTATCATCCCCAGACCATTCATGTTCAGGAAGGCCATAGCTGGTTTCCCTCCATGCATCATGCCAATACAAATAAACACACCAGGGTGAATATCTGAACATAGTTTCCTGGGAGATCTGCATCTAGAGGTCATGAGGTTCTGGGCTCATTCTAATTGGAAAACCAAGTCTGCTGAGATGTCAAGAGTGACAGCCTTAAAATATAAAGGGCCCACAACCCCTATCATTAACAAAAGGGATGTGGTCAAAATGGAATCAATGAAATTGAGACAGTGATAACTATCCTGTTAAAAAATGTGTCAGTTGCAGCAGGGACAAGTCTTCAGGAACCAGAAAAAAAATCCCTTCATAATGATCATTTTACCATTTTAATTGAATTAATTAATTGGATTCTTTCACCAGAGAGACCCATGTTTTTTTGCTGTAAGGCAGATATGCTTTGATTTTATTTTTATTTTTTAACATTTATTTTAATAGATTAGTAATTTTAATATGTTGGTATTTATTTATAGATTATCTTGTTTTATAAACCATCCAAGAGCCTCTACTGAATAATACTATGATTGTCAGTTTCAATATCAACTGTAAATGTTTTGTTCATATGAATTTCTCTGGATTTTTCTAACCCCCCAAAACTGATTGATTTGGTTCTCATTCAGCCAAGAGATTTATTCACATATTTGCTGTTGTTTTTCATCAGTTTTAGTCTGCATACCTTTTGTATTTGGAGATTCTGAAGAAAAGCTGCCCCTTAAAATAAAAAGTGAAATATTATTACAGGCTTCCCCCACTTATCTGACAGATTAGGGGCAGCAGTACTGTCAGAAAACAGAGTTGGTTGAAAAGCAGAACCCATGTACTGGTCTTCAGGGAGCATGAAGCATTTATGGAGAATCACTTGGGACTGACTGCATGCACACTGCTTGCAAAGTCTCTCAGCTGGTTTGGCATCTTTTCCCCCTCTCAGCTCACTTTGCAAGCAGTGCACTGTGCAAGCCGTTCCAAGCAAACCTCTGGAGGTAAGAAGAACTGATGGAAGAGCGGAACCACTATCAAATTAATAGAACTTGTCTTTAATTTGGAAATGTGAAAAGAACGAGTCATCAGATAATCGACATCAAAAGGGGTGGCCTTCCCATGGTGTTATTCATCATTCTGCATTAACGCAATCTGAAGTTATTTGTTTGTAGAATTTTTACTAGCTCCTCCTGATTTTTAGTCCCTTGAGAAGGTCATGCCCAAACAGAGGCATTAATTAAATGTTGGAAACCTGGCAGTGAGTGAATAAATATCCAGATGTGAGTGCAGAAATCAGAAACTTTAAGTTTCAGGAGCAATTTGAGTCTTCTTTCACCCAGAACCCACTCATATGCAGTCTTCCAAGGCCGCTGGTGCTTTGTGGTTTCTTAAAGATACACTACCTTTATCTTGTGCTTCATTTAACCTGTCTAACTCAATAAGTTTTCAATGAAAAGTTCTGATAAAGTTAGCACAGTGTTCTGAATTACCCTTTTATCAACTGTTCTCTAGAGTCCTTTCAATCCTTGGTGGCAGATTGCTCTTTCAAAGTGTATTTATTTTTTATTCTCTCTCTCTTTTGTTATACTACTGACAGGTCCTCCTCTCTGCCCTTTTCTCCCACTCTGTCTCTCTATTTATTTTTTTTTAAAAAAAATTGGATTGATTTCTATTTTTTCTCCCTTCTGTTTTCATTGGTCTTTCTTCTTGGCCCCATTTTCCTACACTTTTTCCCCCTCCTGCTCCCTTTCAAAAGGCACATAGAACCCAATGAAAAATTGGGGTCAAAAGAGGTCAAATTGATTTCTCCTACAGCTCGTTATATATTATATCTATTGTGCCATTATGGAACAAAGTATATGGATAGATAATTTTTTTCTCACTCTAGAGCAAAACAGAAATCTTGCAAATATTAAGGATTAAGGGTGTAGGCATTTCTATCTACATACAAACAGATAGATTCTGGATAAGCTCAGCCTTTAGTAATAGGAAACTGTCTTTTGTGTTTAACAGAAATCAGTACACTTGAGTTATCCAATTTAAAATTTAACATCATATGACTATATAAGGTACGGATGAAAACTGGGTCACATGTGGCCAAGAAACATCAGAGTGTGGTCAAATGACAAAAGTTATCAATGAGGAAGAAAAGATGAACTAGGAGAGGCTGTAGTAATTTACTTCTGCCTAAGCCTACTGGGAAGGGCAAGATTCCACCCCCTGCTCTCTTCTCTCCTCACTGAGGCCCTTTCCACATGCACTTATTAAGGTGGGCCAATGCATCTTGCTATGGAGATCTTCTGCACCTTGGAGTGGACTAGGTTCAGTTTATTTGCCTTTGTTCCGCACGTAATTCTGACTAAATGCGCCCACATGTGGTGGTAAAGCGCGCTATTTGAAACCAGAAATCGGTTTTCCAATTTTCCAGGTTGATCCAATTCATACATTCACAGTGGTGCAGACACATACATTCGAGCCAATGCGTATTCGTGGCCAGAGGAGGGCTCATGGGAGGGGCCAGGGGGTAGTATGGACTTACGCATGTACACACGTACGCAATGATGTACTAAACCATGCAAAAAAAAAAAAAGAGCCAATCACAGCTGATGGGGCAGGTTGAGGGGAGTAGCTGGAGTGGCCATGGTGGAGGCAGTGTGGATTCATGAACTCGCACTCCTCCAAATCAGAATGGAACATACGCAGTAGCTGTGCAGACGGAAATGAGGGAAAGTCCGCCTTGTTTCGAGCCCAGAAGATCCAGTAAGAAATAGCACAAACCAATTCACCAGCCTCGTGCGGAAAGGGCCTGAGTTAATGGAGTGAAAACTACTTCTGCACTTTGGACTGAGCTTGCAGCAACTGAAACAAGTAAAGAATAAAGTGAGAAAGTGGGAGTAAAAAAGAAGAATGAGACATTTTAAAAGCAAATGAAAAAGTGGGCTGACAGGGGATTAATCAGGACTGTCCCTGCCAAATTGGCATAATTGGAGGTTATGCTGTACACAGCACAGGGAAATGCAGCATGCACTTACTACAGGTAATGGACGTAAGTTAGCAATATGTCTAACCTGGAATACAAAAAAGAAAAAAAATGAAACTATGAGACACTTTTCTACAATTATTCTGTGAAGAAATATATTTACTTCATAAACTTGTGTTTATGTTCAGTTCCTGGCAGAGAGGACAAATAGAAAACCCACCAGCTTGCTATTGTTAGTTCATTAGTTTATTAGTTGTCATGGGCATGCACTATCATTCTGGAAGATATACAGAATAACTTTTATACATTGGAAGCTCGATTAATATGCAGCTGACATATATCTACCTTCTACCATCTCCCCATATGAAGAAAAAAAAAAACACCCTCATACTACCAGTTACTCTTACTTGTTGTTTCACCAGATTTCTCTTGTACAACAACTCGGTGGGTAATCATATATGAATCATAAACATTCTAATGAACCCCAGGCTCCTTCACTTACAGACACAGCACTAGCAGCTTCCTTACAGCAAATATTAAAAAAGGGGGACTTCATTAACTGGCAAGAATGAAGATGAATCCTAATTGTACTTAATCTGACTGTTAATCATTTGACTCACTCACACAGTGTCATCTTTTTTGGTGGGCTTTAAAAAATTTGTTAGTAGCTTGCTCTAGTTTGAACAGATGCACATTTCATTAAATTTAAAATATTCAGTGTAGTTTTAGGATCTGCAAAGCTTATATTTCTTTTAAAAATATTGTTTAATGGGATTTGAAGACTTTGCTGTTAAATGCACCTATGAATGGATGTCCAAAGACTTCTCTTCTTGGTTAGTATTTACTATATGGCTAGATACTTTTTGTCATCTATGTCTCTAATAAACTGGGCCTGAAAATTTACAATAATACAAATAGTTGTTGGGGAGAGAACTCAATTCAGTTATAAAGTGCATGATATAATTAGTCTGAGTGAATGTTCATTATTTTTATGTTACATTTACTTTAGGGTATCTGACATACATTTATTTTAAACACTGTTTAACTGCTGGAGATGAAAACAATGTTCAAAAATATTTGGCTAATTATCAAAACCATATTGGACTAGTGTCAGACCATCCACAGGGTTTTGATAAGGAGGATCTTGGACTGATAAAAATATTTTTAGTATGGGATTATTCTGTACAAAATTTGCATGAAGTTTTGTGTTTTTGTTTTGTTTTTGTTTTTTGCACAAAAAATTGCAAATTTCATGCAGAATAAATTCTGAGCAATGAATAGTTTGCAAACCCTGCAAAGTTTTTGAAGACTTCCTTCCAATGAGAAGAAAATTGCTAAAACTGTTTGTTACCTCACCCCCTCTTTAACTAGAATATTTTATGCTATTTTCAAAATTGTATTTGCATAGTTTTTAATACCTATGAGCGTATAGAAAATAATTACTTAAATTGAGGACTATATTGTGAGAAATTAACAGGGCTTCAGAACTTAAAAAAAGCAAGCAAATTGTAGATCACAGATATACCTCCAAACATACTCACCATAGTTGAAAACTGTGGCACTTATTTTGAAAAACACATGCATAGGATTGTTTTTTCTGAAAATTCATTCATATGATTGTGTTTTTTGTCTATGAATATGCACATGCACACACAAGGAGCAAAAGAGACATCACATTTTTAGTATAGACAGAATTAAAGATAGGCATATGAAGATATGTTTACTTTTTTAGTGAAAAGTGTAGACAAGATCTAGCCTATTTCTATCTCAGTTTACAATCTTTGATTCTCATCTTTTCTAAAATGATCATCTTTTACAAATGATTGTAAAACTTGTCCTATTTCTGGCTACTGTCTGTTACCCCAAAACTTAGGTGCCACAAGGGCCAACCCATGATGCCAATACCTCCTTGCAAAGGTAGAGAATTACTTAGCTCAAAATCAGGAGGCTAACAAGAGGGGGGCAACTTAGCGAGATCTTGCTACCAATGTTTCTGGGCTCACGCAGTAAAAGAACCAGTCAGAGATTCAAAAGTAAGCTAAAAATGTGTTTTATTGAGGGGAATTAACTCATGCATGTACACAAGATACACACAATCACACATTCACACAAGAGGTAACTGAAAGAAAGGCAGGAAAGCAGATAGAGACAGTGAAAGGTACAGGCAATATCTACCGGATCCCACAAGAAGCAGAGAAGTGAGACTAAGTGACTCAGGTACTGGACCCAAGGGCAGTTATCAGTTCGGAAATCAAATGGACAGAGTGACACTCAGAAAGGCAAGAGACTGCACCGGGCATCCTGAAATCACAGGTGTTTGTACCCTGAAAATGGCCTGTGGCAGTGAAGATTCCAGATGCAAGACAAAGGGAACTCGTTGTGGACAATGGGTCTTTTGCCTGTTGATGGGCTTAGCGCTTTTTTGACAAAGATGTTGTAATAGCTGTCTTTTGTGAGTGCTGTGGGGAAAGAGGAAGGAGTCCAGGTGTACAAGGGATGGATATCTGTCAATCAGAATCCTGGTGAGCTTCGCACAGTTGGGTTCCCTGGAAAATTCCAACTTCTATTTAAGCCTATTATCCACAGGAATGGTGTGTATTTGCCTGACAAATGACTCTGTCTTACCTGGAGGAAGTTTTGAATTGACCTATCCTTTCTCACATTTACAGTCAAACTCCTTCCCTCGCTCGGTTTAACCTCTCTGTCAACTTTTCATATCTGAGCCAATTAATACTGTTGCCAATCCAATATCATGCCAATTAGGTATGGTGCGCATCCAAACCATACTAATATCAGGGACCCCCAAAGTGGGGCCTTACCTGTACTGCCTGTATTGTTCAGCGTTCAGCAAGAGAGACCTGAATATGAATGTATCTGTGGAGAACTCCCCATTGAGACAACAGAAAATCCCCCCAATTTCATCCAACCATTGGCCTTTCTGCCCTACGCTGTTATAGTACTATTATTCCACTTTCAACCTCCTGTGGAACCCTGGGGTTTGTAGTTTACTGAGGCCCAAGAGCTCTCTAGCTGAGAATTCTAAATCCTCCTTCCTAAACTGCAAACTCCAGGATTCCACAGGAAGTTGGAAGTGGAATAATAGCACTATAACAGTGCAGGGCAGAAAGACCCCATGTCTCTGTGTGCAGATGTAAATTTTCAATTATTTCATCCTTTTTTGTGAGGATGAATAATTCCTATAGTTTTCTCCACACTGTGGGAGGAGGACCAAATCAACCTGTACAGCTTTCATCAACATCTTCTACAGCTTGAAGTGTTCTGAGAAATTACTATGTGAAGAAATACACAGTTGTTTTACACAAATGTGTTTTTGGAAAAACAACAACAACAACAAAAGTTTCCAGAAACAGAAAAGTAGGGTTGTTTTTTGTGGAAATAAAGTATGTATTTTTGTGTATCAAAGTAATTAGGCATGCTTGCCCAGTAACAAATGCTTTTCCATTAAGTGTTGCAATATGTTCAACGCATAGGGCAGATCCCTAAAGCTATCCAGGTTCTCTGAATTTTAGGACAGTTGTGGAGGGAAAAACACCCAGTGTTTGAGGTTGAAGAGTTCTGGATTACCACATTTACACCCAGGAAAATAGATGTTGTGCAATCAAGTGAGTAAAAGTGACAATTCTTCCTTAATCATTATGGAAGTATTTAAAGGTACATAATCTGTAGAAGAGCAAAGAGGAGAACTTGGAAGGGATCTGCTAGATGACAGATGACACTGTGAGCACTATGAACACTTCCAGATGACAATATGAAGAGTTGGGACAGAGAAGTTAAATATTTGCACCAGCTGGAAGCAAAGCAATAAAGTAGGCAATAACAAGGAATGGTGAATATCATACAGATGATAGACATTTTTTTCCATAGTCACTCTGTACCATGGCCTGTTAGTTGATTTATAATACAGACTAGCTATGGACATTCTCACTATCATGGGCATTACCACTGTCATGGAAGAAAACCGCCTTGTTTTGTTGCCATGCCCTTTTAGTTGATTGAAACTGTTTAACTTCAAGGATACTAAATTGCTGAGACCTCCCCTCCTGTGCTTGCATGTTTATTACATTAGTCATTCTATAATGAAATATTCTCAGAACAATGCACAATACATTTTTTTAAGAATGAAAACTTTAAGGAGAATAGATACTGTGGGGATATTGTTTTGGGGGCTGATACCCCATAAATGTACTTCCAATGACTGTATACAACCTGTGATGTCATCAGGTACAGAAGAGCCTCTGCATATATTGTAGAGGAAGAAAAAGATGTTCCATATCTGTAGGTGTTTAAGGGATTTAGGGATCTTTTGCTCAAAGTAGTTGATATTGTTTTGACCCCAAGACCTCTAAGCATTTTCTTTATGAGACAAAACTGTGGTCTGGACTTCTTACCTATTTAAAGTCTGAGAACAGGTTAATTATGCTCAAAGTGAGGGATGGTGAGTATGTGGGAATACTAACTTGATGCCTGGGCTTCCTGTCCCCTGAAAGTGCATCCATGAGAAGCATGACATTTTTTGCAAGAGATCAAAATGGATGAAACAAAACTTGCAAAACCAGAAGTGAATCCTATTCAGCAACTATGATTTCTGGAGGGGTGATTGACCTTCCTCCTCTCTCTCCAGATAGCTGCTATGGAGGAATAGATTTTTTCTTAATTTTTAAATCCTTCTTGGGAATAAAAATGTTATTATCAGGTTTTGTGGCATGTGGATGCATTTGCTTTCACATTGATTTCTGCCTCTACAAATATCAACCATTGCCTTCACTGCCACTGAACTCTGTGGTAATGTATTCACATACTTTAATTGGGCAGCACACATCTAAGGACATCATATATGCTTAAGGATAATAGCATATGCTGTATCTCCCCTGCCCCTGGGTAGTATACCTTAAGCTATGGCATGCCTCTTCTCTCTCTCTCTGCCTTCTGGAATCCAGGTTCTACACGAAAACAATGCTGTTCAGTTGCTGTACATAGAATTCAAAATAGTGCTGACCTTTGAATTAGTCATCATTTGATTAAAAGCTAAAGTACACACACTGTTAAATTTATCAGGTAGCACAGACTTATTCTGTCCTAGATCCATATTGGCCCACTCCCTTCAGGTGATTTTTCACCCCTGTATTCATCTATATTTCTATATAAAGAATAAAAGGGAGGACAATTTATGTTTGTGGATAGAATTTTTCTTTCGTTTTTAAAATCCCTGTCCTGGGAGGGGTGACTTTAGGTGGGGCCAGGTGAAAGGAATGTTTAAGTTTCCCTTGCATGTGTTCTTTGGATCAAATCCAGGTCACTTCTTGCACTTATTGGTAACTAGAGTCTTACTTAGTTAAATATGCAAGGTGAGGATGGTGCTAGCCCAACATCTTTTCTATATTGCTCTCCTTATATGGAGAAAAACACTCTAAGGAAGATTGCCTCCTCTGTATGTAAGAACTCTCCATATAATCTGGAATCCTGAAAAATATTCTTAATGCTTAGAACTCCTAAATCTTTCTTAAGTCTCAGGTATGGTTGGAATCTTTTTGGTTAGTCCCAACTAGAGTAGATCCATTCAATGAATAGTTGAATGGTAAGTCAGCACACAGATAAATCCCATTGATGCAATGGATCTTACTTTAGATTAGACTACCAATAGCAAGCAACTGAGTCTTCATGCTTTCATATATTAATTTTCCTGAGTGAAACACCCTCTTCTGCAGTCCATGAAGTACAAACATATATGCAACTGAAAGAATGTTGCTCTGTACATTCTAATATGTAAAACACCATGAAGCATGAGATTTATTGATAATTGGCAAAACCATTCAAAAGAGGCATGAATCTTCTCCTTAGTTCCACATTAAATGCCTTGATAACAAGTATTTAACAATAACAATAAATCTGAAACATTTGGGACAAGAAAAAGACAGTGAAATTCTAAGAGAGTAGGAATGTTTCTCCTTTTTCTTCTGCTACCCAAAACATTGCAAGATGAAGATTCCAGGCTACTTTTGTGAATACAATTTTTGTACATTATTAGACTGGGCGAAATGGTAGTCAGTAAAGGCAGTCAGCAAAGACTGAAAAACAATTTCTTGTCACGTCCCAATGGCTGGCATCAGAATGCCAATTTACAGCCAAAGGCAGTGCTTGTCTGACTGTGAATTTGATTGCCCACTCTTTGATCAGTGCTATACCCTACCACCATTCCAAGCAAAAGAAACCGCACAATTTCATTGTGCTTCAAAGGTGAAGATGAAAAAGGTGAACAATAGAGCATTGGCACAGCTCAAGTGAGACCTTGTGAAGTGCCACTTACTGTGGCAATGTGATTTGAACAGGCACTGCAAGGGGATGTGTTTTCATCTTTTCAGGAGATTGGATATTTTAGGGAAAAGCTGAGTGCAGTAAGCAATGAAAAGAATAGCAGAAACACCAGGCTAGAGATTATTGTCCCATGAAAATAACTGCCCTGTCCCTTCAGTAGCAAACAGTCTTAGGATTGTCAGAATAATGACTGCCCATTAAAGAATTAGCCAACACAGGCAAACTGAGCATTTGTTTGAGGCACAGATGACTATTCTGATCCTTTGGGACTTCAACCAGTTTTTTTTTTCTTTTTCTTTTCCTTTACAAAGAAGTCTAAATCAAGATAAGAGCATCAGTCCATTTCAGGAGGTACATCATTCATTTGGTCGGTAGGAACCTCCACCATATAATTTGCTCTTTCACTTAGTCACCCTCTGCGCTTGGAAAAGCATTTCTGTGTGTGTGATTAGAAAAGAATAATGCAGAAAGATATGTGGTTGCTTTTCTATTGCATGAAAGGCATAACCAAGAACCTAGGATTTGTGTAACACAATCTCATATATCTTGCACAAGGGGAGAGGGAAGAAAAGTGGCTTCAATGGAGAAAATGTTTCCTTCCTGTCACTTCCTACTTTTGCAAATTCTAAATTCAATAATTTCTAGATATTTCATAGAAATGAAACTGAGAGGGTTCATTATTTAGGGAGGAAAATATAAATATCTTTCACCTGTCTTTCCTTAAGAATTTAGAAAACAACTGGTATCCCTAATCTCTGAGCATGTACACTGTAGATTATACACCTCCCACTTACAACTCCATCTCCTTGTGTTGTGTAGTATACTCCTCTGGAAAACTAACCCAATGTTTCTTGTTGGCTTATTGAGCAGGAAGGATGTTTTATAATTCCCTGCATAGTCCTTCAAACCTTGTCTTATTATAATGATTGTAGTTGCTCAACACACATACACACACACATACAAAAATGGCAATCTCAAGTATTCTTTTTCTTCATGTTCGCCTAGAAAGAAGAAAAGAAGGACAATAGGTGGCATAGACACTTATGTTTATTGCCTCATCCTGCGAATCCAGAATTTGTGGGATGAAATGTGCAGTTACATATTTATACAAATACAAGTTACCACTCAAACCAAATCAAATTGTGGGCTCAATTGCAAGGTGTGATGCTTGAACAAACCACAACAAACACAGTAACATTTTAACAGAGAAAATGCCACAACGTTAATAATTGGTTACAGCTGCTAACAGGGTTGTCACGTGCAAGGTCTGGATCCAGGCATCAGCCAACCCGCCTGTTGACTGATGAGCCAACCAGCTGGCCTGAAACCAGAACCCACATCATGCCCAGCATGAGACCAGCTGATAGCTATGTGTGCAGCGGGCACAGGCACCTCCCTGTGGGGTGCATATCCAAACCACCTCTGTACTCCTCCCTTGAGACTGAAGGGGATAAAATTTCAACAATGCCTTGCTAAGAGACACCGAAAGCAGTATCCTGGATCCAAGACCCATGCCAACCACTCTGAAAGTTGTGACAGAAGTACAGAAATGTACAATACCAAAAAAAAAAGAAAAAAGGAAAAAAAACGGAGAAAACGGGGTGGGTGGGATGATACTCCAAGACGAAGTGATCTCTTGCTGGCTGGGGACCCAATTAATTATGTCTTCTCTGGACCAGAGGGGAAACTGTCAAGACATTGGCTTGGCAAGGAGGCAGGCAATGAATTTGAACCACCAGTTCAAATTCACTGACTGGCTCAGCATAGCTCGGACTCCGGCAGTGCAGACTGCAAAGCCTGCTGGGAAAGGGGAAGGTACATGCTGGCCCCATGGCCCACAGGAATTACTGGGTGGAATCTCATGGCTAGAGATGCAAGGGTGGGAATTTTTGAAGAATGAGTTGCAAAAAAACACAATCACAGATGTATCATACTCTGTCATCCCTCCACATCTGCGGGTTTGACTTTCACAAATTTAATTATTCACAAAGTGTGTAGGTGCCTTCTCCCATCCTCCTCCTCCCATTCCCTTGCCCTTTGCCTGGGCATACGCAAGTTCCTTCTCCACATCCAAGCAAAAGGAAAGGGAAGGGGAAAACTCCCCCCATGTTTCCCCTACTCCCTTTCCTTTTGCCATGGCATGCATGCCTTCCTTCTCTGTGGTCAGGTAAAAGCCAAGGGAATGGGGCTGAAGACATGTGCACTGTCTCCATTCCCTTGCCTTTTGCCTGGGTATGAAAAAGGAAGACACACATGCTGGAGCAAAAGGCAAGAGAATGGGACGGGGAGCCATGGAAGGGAATGAGGAGGTACATGAGAGGAGTTATTTGTGGTTTTTCCATTTCATGAGCGTTCTGCACCCCAAGCCCTTGTGAAAATGGAGTGGCCACTGTACATTGATTCAGATTTCCTTAAAAGCAGTTTGCATATAAAGGAAGTTGATTTTTAAAAAAAAAAAAAAAAAAAATTCTTCAGTTCACCATGAAAGCAAAATCAAACTTTCATAATACACTCCATAACAAGGGATTTTCTTCACTTTCAGCTTTTAGATTACTATAAAGAAAAAACTGAGACTTTTCCCCCCTTCATTCTACATTTTAGTGAAGTACTGTGCACACTTAATTTGGAGTAAGTCCCACACTGAAATCAGTTGGCATACTTCTGAGTACACAAGTATGGGACTGCAATATGCAACTTGCATCATAAAATCATAGAGTTGGAAGTGGCCTCATAGGTCATCAAGCCCAACTTCTTGTTCAATGTAGGATCTCCAGTTAAAGCATCCCTAGAAGGTGCTAACATCTTTTTGAAGATGTCCAGAGGAGATCTCACCACCTCTCTGGGCAATTGGTTCGATGGCTGAACGGCTCTTACTATCAAGAAGTTTCTAATGTTAAATCAATATCTACTGTCCTGTAACTTACAACCACTAGAACTGGTCCTACCCTCTAGGACATCAGAGTACATGCCTTTACTGTCCTCTCTGTGATAGTTCTTGAGGTAAGTAAAGAGTGCAATCATGTCAACCCCTCAGTCTTCTCTTCACTGAGCTGAACATGACCAGCTTCTTCAATGTTTCCACATATGCTTTGTTCTCCATACCTCTTATCATCCTTGTTTTCCTTCTCTATTCTAAGCTGTGTATATCCTTCTTAAAATGAGGTGCCCTGAATTGAACACAATACTCTAGGGAAGGCCTGACCAGCACAGAAGATAGCAGAATGATTACTTCCATCAGCTTGGGAACTATGCTTCTATTAACACATGCCAAAATAGCATTCACTTTTTTTTTTTCCTGCAGCATCACTGCTGGCTCATGTTCAATTTATGATCAACAATGATCCCAAAGTCCTTTTTGCATGCAGTACTGCTGAGCCCCAAGTCTATACATGTGCATTTGGTTTTTGTGGCCTAAAAGTAGAATTTAGCAATCACCTCCATTAAATTTCATTTTATTAATATCTACCCAATTTTCTAGTTTATCTAGATCCTTTTGAATTATGTTCCTATTTTCCAATATATTAGCCACCCCTCCCAGTTTTATGTCATGTACAAACTTGATGAAGACCCCGCTATTTCATCATTTAAGTCATT
>CAOKZL010003790.1:0-69688 GCA_948472985.1 Iguana delicatissima | reverse complement strand
AAGACTACAAGTAGCTATGTGGTCTGAGATTTCATGGGCTTATTCTGCTGTGTGAGCCTTATCCAGAAGCTGCTGCATTTTGCACTAGCTGTAGCTTCTGAGTCTTCTTCAAAGGCAGCCCCACATGGAACACATTACAGTAGTCTAGTCAGGAGGTTGCCAGTGCATGGACTATTGTGGCTTAGTTACTTCTGTACAGGCCATAGCTGATGCATCAGTCAAAGCTTTTACCAAGCACTCTGAGCCACAAAGTCTGTTTGGACTTCCAGGGAAAGGAGTAGATTTAGGCTATTTCTGCATGGGGTGAGGGAATTGCCCTGTGCCAGTACTTACTGGACCTTTGGGGTTGACACTTGGGTCCAGGCTGGTCCGAAGCAGTGCGTGGCCGCCGCTCCGCACTGCTCCGGGGACGAAAATGGCAGCTTCTGGTTGGTGGAGGCTCTCCACCAACCGCTGAACCTCGCCAGCCTAAAGCCCGCCCCCAGCAGATCGCAGGCTCGCATTGGTGCAAGCCTGCAAATCTGCACTGGCGCGTGGGAACGGAGTGGTGCACTCCGTGCTTTTGAAAGACCTCTTTCAAGTGGTCTTTCAAAAGCATGCTAGACGACCACTTCAAGTCATTCGGGAGGGGGCTGAGGTGCGGATCTACAGTAAGTAGGTCTGACCCAGTCCACTCCCAGGTGCCAGACGTCCTCTCTGGAGGACGCTCTGCACCATTTCTTTAAGCCCGTGCAGAAATGGCCTTAGAAGAACTCCCAAGCTACGTACCTGCTTCTTCAGGGGAGTGCAGTCCATCCAGAACAAGCTGTTTACCCAGTTGCCAGAACCAAGAACCACCAATTCACAGAGCCTTTGTATTATCAGAATTCGGCTTCACTGTATGGTCTTCATCCAGCCCATTACAGCATCCAGGCACTGGTCCAACACCTGCACAGCCACCACTGACTGTGATGACAAGAAGTTGAGCTGAGTGTCATCAGCATGCAGATGGCACCCCACTCCAAACCTGCTTATGACCTCCCCCAGCAGCTTCATGTAGGGATTGAACACCATGGGGAACAAGATGGGACTCAGTGATACCCCACAGCTTAATTGGCATGGAGCTGAACAGGAATCCTCAAATCCTATTCTTGGTGGTCCTTCAGGTTAGGAGCAGAGCTGCTGTAGAACAGTGCCTCCTACCTTTTTCTTAGGTGAGGAATATTCAGTGATGTGTTTTCCAGTTCCTTCCTCTGAAATATACCCTACAGCACCTGGTATACATTGGCAGTCTCTCATCCATACATCAACCAGAACTGGCCCTGCTTAGCTTCCAAGATCAGATGGGATCTAGTGCCTTTAGGGCAGTGGTTCTCAACCTGTGGGTCCCCAGATGTTTGTGGACTTCAGCTCCCAGAAACCCCAGCCACTATGGTCAATGCTCAGGGCTTCTGGGAGCTGAAGTCCAAAAACATCTGGGGACCCACAGGTTGAGAACCACTGCTTTAGGTTATTTAAGCTTGAATAACATACCTATCCCACCTTGGTTGTAATAGCTTTTAATGCAGGAGTGAAATTTTAATTCTATTTCTTCTGATTTTCAGGACTTTAATTTAGTTCTCTTCTTCTCTGATGGCATTTTGTTTTGTTTTGTTATCTTACCAGTTGGCTTTGGAGGCAGTATTAAATAATGAAATTTTAAAAAATTGAGTATCATTACAACTCACACTAAATTCCAAGTCCCTATCTGGTTTTGGAAAAGAACTACTCCCATGGACAGCAGCTCAGCTTTCATACACTCAGTGCGCTTTGGCTTTATCTTGTAATGGCTAAAATATGACTGCACTGTTACTGGATACAATCTCCTTAGCCATGAGAGGAGGAATGCCGCCATAACGAAGGCCTCATATAAATTACACACTCCAACACATACTCAGCCAAATGTGCTTGTAAATCTGGCAAGGCCTCTACACTCCTGCAGCCTATAACTTCAGCAAGGTTTAGTATATGCTATAAAGAACAAGAGAGTGGGGCTATACAACATTTGCTGCACAATAACAAAGGAGACTTTTCTGAATTAATTATCACACCATGAAGCATTTGAAAGTAACACTAGAGCAAAGGGAAACAGTGTGGGCAGGAGTGGGAGGGCGGGTGACAAAAGGAGAAAGAACAGAATCTCTTGCAGGTTCTGTCCTTCTGGTCCTATTCATCTCTCTTTTATCAGCATGAGCCCCTACTATCCTTGTCCCTTCCTCTTTATAAAGAAATAAACGAACTGACTCCAGTAGATCATATAATGTTGTATTATAGTCAATTATATCAGTGTCTTTATAAGTCTAGACCAAAGAGGAAAAGTCAGGGCTATCACAGGCACTAAGTCAGGGCCAAAACCTGAGGCCTGAAGACAATCCTTTGCAATGTCACATGGGGGCAAGTCCTGGTAATGATACAAAGGCAGTGTTACAAGAGGAAAACTCCTGCTGATGTCATTATGTATGATATCTTAAGCATCAACCAATATAGCATCAAATTTAAAAAAAATGCCAAGTCAAAGATGAGGCATACACATGCACAGAGAGAAAAGAGAGAGAGAGAGATGCATGTTCTTTTCAAGGCAGTGTTCTCATTCTAAGATTCCTACTCCTCACCTTGAAGAATGGAGAAAAAAAGCAAGACCCTGAGACGTCAGAACTCCAATTGCAAAGGTACTCCTGTACCCCCAGTAATCCGCATATACCATATGTAAGCAGATCTGAGCAGAAGGCACATTCTACTCATATACACACACACACACACACACACAAAATATATATATATAAATGTAAATTAAACATACATATGCTTGCTAGTTCTCTTTGTCTCATGTAATGTTTGTTATCATTCTGTCCTACAAAGAAATATATGTATCAGATACTCTTGAGCTTTGTCTAAGAATCTCATGACTGGAGCCAAATTCAATGATCTATGTTGGTTTAACTTCAGAATAGCACAGAAAGGAAGAGGAATGTCCTTCATTAGCCCCTACACTTGGAAAGTAACATCAAGGTTCTTGATTGGCCAGGGTTTGAAAATCAAGATTCAAAAAAATTGCCTTTTGCCCTTTGGGCTACAACTCTGAAAATCCTCAGCCAGTATGGTCACTGTCCATGCTGGCTAGGGGATTCTGGGAACTATAGTCCAAAATAGACTCTGATAGGGAGCATTGGTGAGGGGCCCACTCTACATATTTAGATTCCTGAATAGTCATTTACATCCCAATTTTGGTCTTGTATTTGTATTTTGCTGCCAAACAATAAATAGTCAGATTCATCTCAGTCTTGTTTCAGGCCTGATTATGAGACAGAAACAGTTTTTGTCATCTTAGTGGTAACCCACGCTGGGAACTGGGCAGGGAGTGTACCCCTAATGGCTCTGCTCATGGCTTTTGATACCGTCAACTATGGTATCATTCTGGACTGCTTTGTGTGGTACAAGAGATCACCTGGAGTCTCAGGGTCTCATTTCATCAGTATGAGGATGTCATCTAGCTATATTATTCCTTTCTACTTCAGTCCAAGGAAGCTGTTTCAGTTCTTAAAGCAATGTCTGACATCACTAACAGATTGGATGAGGGCAAGCAAATTGAAGGTTAATCCAGACAAGATAGAGGTGCTCCCAGTCAGTTAAAAGACAGATCAGGGAATAGAGATTCAGCCTGTGCAGAATGGAGTTACAATTCTCATGAAAACGGAAATTCATAGCTTGGATATTCTGCTAGATTCAGTTCTGAGCCTGAAATCTTAGGTCTCCACAATGGCTTGGAGTGCTTTTGCACAGTTAAGACTTTTGTGCCAGCTGCATCCATCAAATCTGATTCCATCAGATCCGTCTGCAATGACACATGCCTTTGTTCATATGTGGATCAAAAAGAAGGGATTATAGTAAAGGGCTTATTGAATCTTGGTAGCTTCTCTGACACAACTTGGATCCTTATACCAGCATGATAGCACACCTCTCAAGACATCCTGTCAGTTCTTCAAACCACTGCCTTTGCCTTCCTCTGCTACTACCACAGCATAACTGCAGGATTCTGGGAACTTTAATCTTAAAAAATAATTTATCAAGCTCTGCTCTGAAGGGGTAGGAGCAGCTGTAAATATATAAAATTGGCCCACTCACTCATCAGTAGTATTGAGCTGGAAAACTGAGTGTCAGAACTTCCCTTGCTACTTTGAGTCGGCAAACAACATGGAGCAAGTTAATACAACTTTTCTTGATCTTGTAGAAGTAGCTAGAAAAGTCACATATAATCCACAGATACCGTAGTGGGGAAATCCCCTTTGAGAAGTGCAAGCCCATTTTGTTTAAAAACACCATGTAACCTCACTCTTGATTAGAAAATATTTTTGAAAATCCAGAGGTTTTATTAATTTATATTAGTTAATTAATTTTTACTAAGAGGAGGTCCCACTAAAATTTTGTATCAACATGCCTTGGCAGCAACTTGGCAAGCTATACACAAGGTTCTAACTGCCATCTAATAGTACCTGCCACTTGACTATTATGGGTTTAGAAAGTGTAATAAAACGTAGGTTACTTTATGACAATAATTTCTGTTGTCACATAAACTTGGCTCCCTCGTAGACTGGTTTCAAACGTCTCAGGGACTACTTCTACAAAATATTTAGGTCTCTTTATATTTTAGTGAACTCATGCGTTAAAAATTAGTTACACAGGTTTGCTGGATTTGGGATATACGGTCCTGTTGCCTGCATGCAGTGATGCAAGCAGCTCCAACAATTTCATATGGAATGGTTTTTGATGTCAGCCAGTGAAAGTAAGAAGTCATCCTCAGAAGTGAAACTCTGGCTGGTGTGAGAAAGATTGTACTTCGCTGTACTCACTCTACTTCCCTCTGTTTTTCAGAGGGTTTCATCTAGTTATTTATGAATAATTTGGGGGAAAATATAACATAACAAGACAGTCAAGCTAAATTACAGACAGCTCTTTCTAATCATGCAGCCGTGTTTCTGTGTTGATTTGTACAGCACTCTCTTCCCCCTGCACTTTGGTGTTGCCATGGAGACAGGGTTTGGAAGGGGTAATAAACACCGGTAAGTCCCATGTGCCTCTTTTCCCTATGAAATCTGCTGTCACTCTGATGCTACCAGTAATTTGTCTTCCTCCAAATCACCACCTTCACCTTCTAAAATTCCTTCAGAAAAATATTTTCTTTTAAGCTGCCTAACTGGGTATTGGACATGGGTGCATGACGTTCTGTTGCCCCCTGCAGAAGAAGATGATCTTCAGCCTTTCTTGGAGCTTGTCCAGAGGACTTCAGGTTGAAAAAGGTCTCTCTGGTTCCGAACCTGACAGGTTTGTGTGGCACTGCCATTTTACCTTTCAGTTCCCTTTAAATCAGTGGTTCTCAACCTGTGGGGCCCCAGATGTTTGTGGACTTCAGCTCCCAGAAGCCCCAGCCACTATGGTCAATGCTCAGGGCTTCTGGGAGCTGAAGTCCACAAACATCTGGGGACCCACAGGTTGAGAACCACTGCTTTAAATGATGAAGATTCAATGTCTTTTGAATGAAATGTCAGCTCTTTTTTAAAAATAAAAAACGTACAAACAAATAAGGAACAAGATCAAAGTCACACATGGAAGAAAATATGCATAAGAGATCTTCTTCAAGATCAAAGACGTATTTGTAATTACCATAAATAAGTGGTCTTCACTCAGATATTCTGGGAGCAGAGACTATCCTCAGAATAAAAAAAAAAAGATTATTGTTTGGTAA
The DNA here is from genome assembly GCA_948472985.1 of Iguana delicatissima. Lineage (NCBI taxonomy): Eukaryota > Metazoa > Chordata > Lepidosauria > Squamata > Iguanidae > Iguana > Iguana delicatissima. The sequence continues at coordinate 63,930 of CAOKZL010003790.1, read as the reverse complement.
TAAAGAACTAGAATTCTGTAAAAGGCAATGCTTAGGGAAGACTGATTTGGACATTTACGCCCTAGCTTTCTTTGATAAAATTAAACTCATAGTGCAGCTAAGTCATGTTACTACTTTACAGTAAAACGATTGTCATTATAATTGGTCAGTGTATGCATGGAAAATTGGTTTGTGTATTGCAAAGACCCATGGGAAGATGATACAAAATATGCAGGTTTCTTGTCAATCGAGGCCAAGGCACTGTCATGGGTGAAGTCTGCTTTTTATCTTATATCCCATAGGAATGAAGGAAATCCATCCACTAACATGGAAGAAAGGAATGAGACACATCAACTGAAGGAGAGAAAAATCTGTTTCTGCCTCTGGTGATCCCACAAAGATTTTGTTGTTGTTGTTGAAGCAGAGATTGGAAAAATGCACATTGCCTGAAGTCAGTGAACTTAAAAGTTCTATCAGCCGTAGCCAGCACAGCCAATGGTGAAGAACACTGGGGGCCAGTAGTCCAACAGCATCTGGTTGCCACACTTTTCCCATCCCTACTATCAGTTGATGCCTACTTCTTACTCTTCAATTGTTCTTCTTTTGTTCCATTACTTCAGCTTCTTTTTAAAATATACCAGCTTCTCTTTCTCTTCCCTCTTTCCCCTTTGTCTTTAGTTAACCCCTGTTGCTGCAAAATGAGTTCAAAGTACAAAAGTAGTTTGCACTCAGCTTAGTGGAGAGAGGAGAGATGAGAGGACAGGAGAGGGTGGAACCTCAACCTTCCTTGTAGACTCAGGCAAAAGCAATCCACTGTAGCCTGTTCTACTTGTCTGTTTTTGTTTGTTGTGAGCCTTCAACTTATAGTGATCCTAAAGTGAACCTATCATGGGGCTTTCCTGGCAAGATTTGTTCAGAGGAGGTTTGTCTTTGCTTTCCTTTGAAGATGAGAGAGTGTAAGTTGCTCAAGTTCACCCAGTGTTTTTTTGTAGCCAAGTAAGGATTCAAACCCTGGTCTCCAAAATCCTAGTCCAATGCTCAAACCACTATACAAGCCATTTCTGCATGACAGTGCTGTCCTGCAATGGGGACACATTAATTGCAGTCCATGAGTCATGGTTTCACATGACATCGTTGTGGTCCCACTGCCAACACATCCCCATGTCATGATCGTGGCCTGCAATCACGTGACACTTCCATCACCAGCAGCCATGTGAAACAGGCAGAAGTGCAATCTAGGTGCTGCCTTCCTCAGTGCAGCATGGGAAGAGGCTGGTTGCACTGTGGAATGAAGGTAAGTGTCACTTGTGCTCTCATCTGAAGGCAGCTGGCCAGGTGCGGAGGGGAAGGTTGGGGACATGCTTGCTGGGACGATGTTGGAAAACAGTAAGGTGCCAATATGGCCTCATCTAATAACCTTTGCCTTCTTGACTACCCTCTGATGCTGTGTGGCCATAAGTGTCCCAGTTATCCTCTATGAAATATTGGAGGGTATTCTACACTACTGTATCTGCTCCCTGAGAAGACAAGACCTTCTCACTTGGGGATATTTCAGCAACTCTACCTAAATATTAAGCTTTCATTTTTTTTAAAAAAAAAAAAAATGTATGTGCATGTGTGTGTGTTTTCAAAGATCTTCTACTGTGGAGATAGAAAGACAACTTGCTCTGCTTATTATCTGTCTTTTATGCCCTGAAAATCTACATGCGTGATCACAGAATTACCAGTCTTGGTGTGTTTCTAATGGGACCAAAACAAAGTTGTAGTAAGGTTTTGGAATTGTTTCATCAACATTGTGCACCTGTTTGGCAAGCACTCAAAATTTTGATAGTTTTAACTCAAAAATGTGCATTTATGAACCAGTTATGACCCACTGGATATTTGGAAAGAGAGAGGAGGGAAAACTTGACATGGTGTTAGTATTTCGGGCAGCATTTTTATTGTCACATTAAGTTCCAGATCACATTCTCATGTGATCCCAAAGTTGAAAATAAAATGAAATGAAATAGAGCTTTGCAATAGGAAGTTTATGTTTTTATCCCTTTTCAACCCTGAAAAGAAAAAAGAAAAAGCACACACCACAATATATATTGAAGCTGCCCAAGGACAGCTTTCATTTTCTTTTGACCTACTTACATAAAATACTCTAGCTAGAATTATTCCGTTGTTTGGAAAGAAACTTACCAAGCTTTCTAATCATCACTCCACAGGCAGAACAAGTCCCTGGGCCATTGATACACAGCTCACATCCCCGGTAATTCTATATAGAAAATTAAAGAGAGAGAGAAGGGAAATTAGAATGAAATACTATTTAAATCTTATGAGATATACACCACACTTTGAAATGCAATTCTGTTCTTATGGCCAGAAAGAAAGTTATATAAACTGCCAACACTGTCTGATCCCGGAGGGTAGTTGTGTTAGTCTGTGGCAGCAAAAAATGTTAAAAAAGCATTGTAGGCACCTTAAAGATAAAGGACACAATACTTTGTTCATTTATTTGTTGTCCCAGATGTGCTTAAGTTAAGGCAGAGGTGAAGCAAAGATGAGGACAGCCTTTCTCCAGGATAAGTTCCTGTTTCAGATGCCAGGAACAAGAGAGAACTATCATGACCTCTCTCCCCACCCCAAACACACACCAAAGAAAGACACAGGGGAATATATACCGACAGGTTACAGAACTGAGAAAGTTACTTTCAAGAAGAATTAATTTTTCCTCTCTTCCCTGCTATGACCTCTGTTTTGCTCATAAATGACACATACAAACACCTAAAAATGCCCCTGCATATCCATATGATATCCTTTTGCATGTATAATACTAACACACATGAATGTATTTCTGTCTGGATGGGTTTTTTTTTTTAAAGAAAATGAAACACAGAACAGCTTAAAACAAATGTGAAAACAGAGTAAACAAGAAAATGTACAATATAAATTTATCAATTGAAGAACAGTAAACAGTGATAATTTAATGAGCAGCCAGATTAAAAATGGAGAACAGCAACTGAATGGCTGATCGGACCCACCCACATGCTCATATGCAAAGGTTTAGACTCAAAACATTCTTTTCTCTGACACCTACTGCACACCCACACAATATCTTTCATTCCCTGACCCATCAGTCTGCTACTACTTCTTTTCCTCCTACTCCTCAGAAAGATACTTTTTAAAACAAAAGCATTCCTGTTACTTATTACAGTGTTTGTAAACTAACTCATTGTCATTGGTCATTACAATGTTGAAAAGCAACTTCTTGTGTTACTTATTGCACTGCTTATTACTTTCCCCATTAATTTATTCTCAACAGAGACCATTAGGATTGATGAGAAAATGATCTAAGACATGAAAAATTCTTGTCAAGATGCCTCTAAAAATACCCTATAAAGTACCGGTAACCTTTGAGGGTAACTAAAATGAAAAATGACTATGCTCATTATATAAACAAAAAAAACTTCACTTGTGCTTGTTGTAGTACTACAGGAACATGGCTTATTACACCTTCATTTCCTGATCCACCCCCGCAAATAATTAGTTACGGGGGCCTAAATGCCCAAAGGCAACATATCCTGTCTGATCTTGGAAACTGAGCAGGGTCAGCCCAGGTTAGTACATGGATGGAAAACCAATGAATATCAGGTTCTGTAGATTATATTTCAGAGGAAGGAACTGGCAAAACCACCTCTAAGCATTCCTTGCCTAAGAAAACCCTATGAAAATTTTTTGGGGTCACCATAAGTCAACAGGCAACTTGAAGGCCCATACGTACACACCCCACACATACACCCAACCATATTATTTTTCACTTCTTAGTTGCAAGCTACGCTCCTGGTTTCCTTGATTCTGGATGGTAGTCGCTTACCTTCTAACTGTCTCAATTTGGCAAGGACAGTCCCAATCAACCCTCTGTCATCTTGCTTTTCAGCTGATTTTAAAATATATTGATTTCTCTCTCCTACCACTTTCTACCTTTGTCCTCAGCTTGCTTCAATTGCTGCAAAAGCAATTTGCACTCAATGAACTCAGTGGTAGGAGAAGACAGGAAGGGGCAGAACCTTGCCCTTCTTGGTAGGCTCAGGCAAGAGTAAACTGCTGCAGTCTTTCCCAGCTTATTTAATAATTTTTGCCATCCTGGACCACATTAGATGTTGCTTGGCTACATGTGTCCCAGTTTTCATTTGTGAAATATTTGAAGACATGTAGACTAAGTGGGCTAGTACACAGTTTTTCAGGAACTGCTATGGAAGCTAGGAGACTGTGTCTGTGCTTAGAACTTTCTCTACTGCTGAACCTCTGCTTTTGCTGCCTGTTCACAGCAGTACTTGGATAGTACATCTCTGGGCTTCCCATGTCCCGTGATGACTCAGCTTGGAAATAAATCAGCCTGATCCCTGGTGGTTCAAACTGTGAACAGGCTCAGACTTGTGCAGGCCTCAGCCTTGATCCAAATCTATCTTTATCTGTAGATGCTGAAACATTGCTGAAACATATGCAAACATACATAAGATAGAAAATTTACTTATTGATTCAATGTGTTACTGCAGGTTAGCCCTCCTTGGAGATAGCATAAAGATATCATTTTGATATCAATAATTTGGCTTTTTTCCACCACCCCTCTCCACGTGTTTGTGAGGCCCCTGGACAAGCCCAGAACTAGGCTCGGCCATCAAACACTGCAATATCCCAAGACCATACAGGCAGGCCAGAAATAGCCAGATCCCCGCTTTAGGAGACCTCTCTGCAAACACCCTCATTCTGTATGCACACTGTTTACAAAGGACTCCGTGCCCTGAGCAGGTAACTTGGCAAGCTAGAAGCTTAAAGGCCAAGCACTGAGCATTTGCATACAGTCTACCTCTTTGTCAATTCGGACTTAACTCAATCATGCTAAATTGTGACCTTTCAGAGATATTGTCTCGCACCCAAAACTCATTGTTTTCCCTGAGTAAGGCAGAGCCTGCAGTCCCAATTCACCCTATAAAACCCCCTGATTCTACCTCGGATCGCTCCGAACTTCCATCAAGCCTTGCTGCCGCTTTATCCAGTGAGCCTTCCCCTCAGCTCCAGTAGCTGAGACCGCAGCAACCTCGGATCGCTCCTGGGTTTCATCCCGTCTTGTTGCTGCTTTGCTTGGCGAGCTCCCCTCAGTAATCGAACTGAGTTTCTTCTCTGCACCCCCGGATTCTCCTGCAAGGTCCAGGACGACAAGACAGGTGTCGTATCACTCATTTTTCCCTGAAAGTCTCTATCCTTAATTCAACCTCTAATTTCTTGGTTAGCTGTGTGACTGTGGTATCTTTAATATTTGTCTGTATTCAATAAATCATCATTTCCACTATTTTAAACCCGTCTGGCTGCTTGACTGACCTGACCCCGTAGATGCTGGGTTGCAAGATCCTGCTAAGTTACCCTGCCTCTCGCTAGCTTAAGTGAGTGCTCCAGCTAATTTTCCCCAAAACTGTGTTTTATTGTTTGGTTATTCAGGTGTCCCTCCCGGGACCCCCACTAAACAGGTAACAAATGTCTCACCTTTCTCCCAATATGGACACGAAGGAGGAGAAAATGTACATACATACATACATATATATATACACACACACACATACACACACACACACACACCCATACACATATATGTGTATGCACACACATACACATATACATATACATACACACACAAACATACTGTGTGTGTGTGTAGCAAAGGCAGCAATCAACAAGCTTCTGCTAGATAGGAAAAGCAGAAACACATTTCCTGTCTCATCCAAAATTGAAATCATACTAATTGAAAAGCTATATTTCTAAAAAGGGAGGATCAGATCCCTTTTCTGCCTTTCTTTCTGCCAGCATTTCTAGGGATTTTGCTGGATTAAGCCTTCACATCAGCTACTAGACCTCATTTGAACATCTGCAAACCCTCCCTAATTCTACCTCAGGACTTCATATAGACACCATGACTTCAACATAAAGTTAAGGTTCTCCTCACCCATTTCCCTAGCTTGCTTTTGGTAACACCCTGCTTGAAGGACTGAACATATTTTTTGTGTCCTTTTTTGCTGGCCTAACTCAGGTCTTACACTAATATGGGCTTCAGTTTATACAAGGTTTCATGCCAGGGTCAGTTCTCTTTCCTGTCAAAGATGCTGTATTGCACGTTGACACATATATAGAAGTAAACAAAGGTTAATAGAGGCTTTGGGGTGATTCCATTAGTTAGCATCACTACTACCATAAACCATCTTTGATATTTTGTGAAAGCAATATTTCACACATACGCAGGTATGCAGATACCTCTATTTCTATTCCTAAGAGGTTGAAGCCTGTATGGCCATTTCTGCATGGTGTCACAATCCTGCAACAGGGTTGTGATGGCAGTGGTCTGTGGGCCATGCTTTCACATGATGTTGTTGCAGTCCCACTGCCCACCTGTCCCCATCCATCATGATTGAGGGATATTCGCTTAACAGAACAGATCCTTTAAGCGCTAATGACTGCACGACACTCCCATCACCTCCGGCCATATGGAAGGGGTGGAGGGGACGGAAGTGCAATCATGCGCTTCGTTCCCCAGGGCAGCACAGGAAAGAGGCCAGCTGCACTGTGGAAGGAAGGTGTGTGTTGCTCGTGACCCTTCTGCTGGAAACCAGCTGGGTGCAGGAGAAAAATTCGTGTCACACTCCCATCCCGGCAAAGGCACTGCCACGATCGCTATGGGACATCCATAGGAACCAGTTGGGTGCAGAAATGGCCTATGGCAGTTTGGAAAAAATTACTTTTGCCCCCTGAATTCTATGAGTTGTTGTTTGCCTTCAAGTCATTTCCAACTTATGGCAACCTAAGGCCATTGAGTTTTCCAGGGCTGAGAGTATGTGATAGGCCCAAGGTAACACAATGGGTTTCCATAGCTGAACAGGGAATTTAACCTTGGTCTCCAGGGTTTTAATCCAATGCTCAAACCACTGGACCATGCTGGCTCTCAAATTCTATGAGATGTACTTCAAGAAGTAAATTATCTACTCTCTGGTCTGTATTTACGAAGGTTAAGGTCCTTGTACTCTCTATAGCCAAGATGTCACTGAAGATACCAAATAAACCATACTAAGGAATTGTTCCAACAGAATAGAATAAAACAGAAGAGACAAATGAAAAAAGTATATTAGTTAAGTAGAACATGAAATGCCTGCATTTTCAAAAGAAAATAAAATAAAAGAGGGAGAAAAGGCCCAACACAAAAATTAACAATAAACCAAAAGATTATGGAAATAATAAATAAAACTGACAGAGAGAGAGAGAGAATGAGAGAGAGAGGACAAATAATAAAGACAAACTTAAGATAAATCTACACAGGTTCAACCAATCAAAAGATCATTTGATATAAATATACAATGATTTGTTCTGAATATATACATGAATCTCAGCCACAATAGAACACTGATGACAAACATTGTAAATAAGCCAACATTATAAAAGCCATGTTTCAACAAATGCAAGCATTCAGTGCTTGAAATTATCATTTTAACTGCTTCAGAACTGGATTCTAGGAATTTTTAAGGACTGCTTTTAGGAATTCTTGAATGTGTTTTGAAAATGTTTTGATCTTTGTATTGTTTCAATTGCTTTTTATTTGTTCTTCTTCTCAGGAGCCCTTGTGGGCTCAGAGGTGATACAGAAATACATTAAACACAATTTAAATAAATAAATTTGCGTCTTTGGTAGACAATCCAAAGAGCACTTATTTCATAGAACCTTCTCATTCTTTTCAAATGATAGAATCAATTCATCTGTCTGAGATGTCTTATACAAGTAATAACAAATGCTGCTTGCTTCCACCAATCCAGAGTTTCTAAAGTATTGGCTTATTATAGAGTATTTCAGTCTTCTATTGTGGTTGAAATAAAAGTCTAGTTCATCTTCACCTCTACAGGAGTCTATTCACTGTGTCAAATATTTACGCATGTTTTCTGAACAAACCAATGATATTTTGGCTGATTAAACTTATGTGGATTTAGCTTCTGTTTATCCTTATTGTTTATATGCTGTCTCCCCACGACCACCACCATCACCTTTTCTCCCATTTTTACTTGTGTTTCTTTTGCTTTGTTGGACTGGAATCTCTCCCTTCTCCCGTCAAAACAGAATGAAACAATCCACAAATAAATTTCAGATTCCCCATTTCAATCCCATATAGCTTCCATAATACATGAACAAATGATTTATGTGAATATCCTGAAGGCAGTACTGAAAGTGTCCTGAACTTTTCTATGGTGATGAAGGTCCCATCATTTACTTTGATCATTTGTTTTGAGCAATATGGCAGAAAGCAACATGCCTTTTTTGTTTTGAAAGAGCACTAGCAGGTTCCTTTCACCTGATACTATTATAATACTATGATTTCACCGCTACTGTTCCATCCTATGGAATCCTAGGATTTGCCTGTTGTTGTTGTTGTTGTTGTTGTTGTGTTCCCTCAGGGGCAAACCTATCACAGGGTTTTCTTTGCAAGATTTGTTCAGAGAGAACTTGCCACTGCCTTCTTCTGATGCTGAGAGAGTGTGACTTGCCCAAGGTCATCCAATGGGTTTCTGTGACCAAATGAAGAGTTGAAGCCTGAGCTCCAATTCGTAGTCCAGCACTCAACCCATTACATAACACTGGCTCCGGTTTCCAGTTTAGAAATAGGTATATAGAAATCTCAGTCAGACAGCTCTAATATCTTATCAAGCTACAAACTCCAGGATTCCATAGGATACAGCTTTGGCACTTAACTTGGAATCATAATGCTATAATTGTGTAGTGTGAAATGACCCCAGAATGACCTCATCAGAGGTCTAACTGATGTAACAATCATCCTAAGCAATCTCTATTGCCAAAAATAAAAATATTGTCTCCTTCCCAAGGAGGAAGACAAATGGATTTCCATTGCTGAGGATTTTTTTTTAAAAAAAGGTCCATAAATTACTGCAACAAAAATAAGCCAGAAGGCTAATCGAATGCTCATGTTTAACCTTTCATTTAATAACTATACTTAACCCATGTACAGTATGAGTTATGACAATGGCAAGCTGAATCTTGATGTTGAAAGCTGTCTTTCTGTAACATATCTATCTTTTGCTGATTGCCAGCAGAACTATCTTGGCGTGCAGATGGCTCATGTAAGGTCAAATTTTGATTTATGTTTTTAAAGTGTCTGATTGACATGTTGAGACTTAAGTCATCGTGATGAAATTCTACTGAAACCAAAGAAACGTTCAATCTGTCTTTCGGACTAGAACATAGTGTCCACTTGCAATTATTTTATTATCCCAACTAAATTGAATGCAATGTATTCCCCCCAAACCCATGATCTTTTTAAGGCATAGTCGAACAGCATTGAGTAGAATGTATGAAAATTGTGAAAAGGACACAGTGGCAGAGGTTAAAGTGCCCAAAGCCAGATTTTCAAGCCTTAATTGGATGCTAGTATCTCTCAACCATCTGAAAGAATGGTGGCGTCCACTGTGGGCTTCAAACAATAGCGATGTGTGGGTTGATGCCATCTGCAGCCTAGAGTTGGAGAACAAAAAGGTGCTTGAGGAAGGGGGAATTTCTCAGAGATATGGTAGAATGGGAATGATCTGAAAGTCATCCATCATGCCATTGACATAAATCACAGTGCACAACAGCCCACGGCCTTGGTGTCAGACACCGCCCGCAGCGTGTCAGTCCCGCTGGAATCAGCACTTTTGTGCCTTCTGCCATCGTTTTCTTGCGGGCCATTAATTTCATTGGATGAACTTACCCGAGAATGCCACTGCCATCACTGCTCGCTAATGGGGGCTTTATGATTGCGCACCCTAACGTACGCTCATGGCGCATTCACCCTTTGACATGGGCGGACAATGGATTTTGAGCCTGCTGCCAAATTTGCCAGATGTTGCTTGATCTTATAATTAGGTTAGTGCTATTTCTCTAGCCTAATGGCTTTGTGCCTATACCAGCTGGCCAAGAAAGAGTACAAAAGTGCCTCAGAGTCCCTCAGATGGTCAACTGGTTAGATGGTTGACCTTCTTTAGAGTCGAAAGCATTTCATTCTCAAATGTATGTTAAACTCCTCCATTCTAAATCAAATCTTCCAGACAAAAAATAAATTAAATGACAAATAATATAGTGGAAAATTAAGCAAACAGTCACACAGTGATTAATCTGTGGGAAAGAACCGAGGGGGAAAAGTTATGTAGTATTCACTCTTTTTTAGAAAACTACATTTTTTTTCTGCTTATGTCACTCAGAGTATTTTTCCTATAGTAAGAGAAGACACTTACTAGCAAACATGAGTATTCACTTGATGACCATAGCATGAAATATATGGCAAAATCTTAATTAAAAGAGAAAACATAAAACTAACATGGATTTTTCAGTGCACTCCAATACGTGCTTACTCAGAAGTAAGATATTCTGACTCCAGTAGCACTAATTCACAGGATTTCAACATTAGAAATATTGGACTGGAATCTTATTAGTGCTTTATGATGCAACTCAGGTTTTTGGTCATTGAGAAAGTCAGAATGCTGACAAGAATACAAAAATCTCTGCACATTCACCTTGCAAACTATGCAGCTCCCCGCAGCACAGCCATTCCGATGTTGTCAGAGAATAGAGGGCTTTGTGAGAATGTGCTCAGCAACTTTCCTGTAGTTGGACATGCTGCAAGGTTATGATCTACAGCGACACATGGAGACTCCTTGGAATGTTATTGTGGATGCCTGTTGCAGCACATCCACAGGAAAATAGCTGGATGTATTTCCACTGACCACCATCACCCAACTTTCCAGTAACACAAAATAGTTGATGTTTGGGGAGTATTAGTATTGGTAGATGTACTTATACAGATGTAGCATGTTACACATATGTCTGCATGTTACACATATGTCTCCCAATCTCACAATAACATGACCCTGAGTATGGGTTAAAATAACTGAATTAATTCTTATTTTAGTTCTAGATTAGCTTTCCCTAGCTGGTGCTTTCCAGATGTACTAGACTAAGTCATGAGGGTTGTAGTCCAACATAGCTGGAGGGCTATGGATGATGGTTTTTTAAAAAATTATCCTTCAACAGCGTACTTTTTTTTTTAATGCTTAGGAATGGGGAATCAGGTCACTACCTATCCATTGTACATCAAGGCAACAGTAACTGTTCAGAGAGAAAGAAACTAGTGAACAGCTGTGGCATTAATGTAATGCGGGTTTATTCTGCCTTGGAACAATGTACCAGCATAACAGTTATCTCTAGACAGTTTGAATGACAGCCCTCCCAATCTTAACAATAAAAATAACTATATGTAAATTGCAGCTTCTACATTATTCTTTAGCTTGTCAAACTATCAAAAATTGACTAGGCAAGAGCTATTGATGGTGTGCGATATTTAAGGCTGCAGTCCTAGGCAAACTTACCTGGAAGTAAATCCCATTGAACTCATAGGCCTGGACTGTAAGTCCTTCAGATCATGATTTCCCAGCCTGTTGAATGGATCCAGTAATTGTCTTGATTAGTCTTTTCTCCCTATTGCTGCTGAAATAGCTGTAGACCAGAAAATGCCATAAAGACAGTGAGATTAAGGCCATTTCCACACAACGACGCTCTTCCGTATTGTCGCACTGTAATCCCAGGTCCAGAAGGGAGTGCGTCAGTGATGCTCCCCTCTGTACCTGCTCACTCTATGCAGAAGGGAGTGCAATGATACCACCTCTTCCTTCCACAGAGCAGCTGGGCATTTTCTATTGCTCTGCTATGGAAGGAAGCATCACCATTGCACTTCCATGGCTTCTGCATGGCTGGATTTTTTTTCTGTTTTGTGAAAACTGCATGAGTGCAACACTTGTGGATGAGATGGCAGTGGGCCAGTGATGACAGTGTGTGGAAGCATGACCTGCCAACTGCTGTCATCCTGTCCCAGAAACCCTGGGCTCAGTGTTGAATCTGCAATGTGGGAAGCAAATACAACATTCTTGACTAATGGTCCTCTCCAGTGAAAGGGAATGTGCAGCCTCTAAAGACAATCTGTTCTACTGATGAACAGCTCTTAGGATATTTTTTTCCAAACATTCAGTGGAAATCTGCTTGGATGGAAATCTACCTGTTAGTTCTAAGCCTGCCTTCTGGAGCACCATAGAGTACAAATCTGCTTCATCCAGCCATGACAACACCATGTGATATTTGTCACATATCCCCTTGATTCTTTCTTCTTTGGGAAAACATAAGCATCTCATTTAACCATACCTCATATGACTGTGGAAACCAAGCCTCTTGAGGAGTGACTTAGCGAGTTGAGTATGTTTAACTTGGAAAAGAGAAGATGAAGAGATGACATGACAATCATCTTAATGGATGTCATGTACAAGATGGAGCAAGCTTGACTTCTGCTGCTCCAGAGACCCGAACATGAACCAATGGATTCAAATGACAAGAAAAGACGTTCCACCTCAACATTATGAAGAACTTCTTCACTGTAAGAGCTGGTTGACAGTGGCATAGACTGCTTTGGGCAGGGGTAGACTCTCTGTTTTTGAAGGTCTTTAAATAAAGATTGTGTGGGCATTTTTCAGGAGTGCTTTAATTATGTATTCCTGTGTGTTAGGGGGTTGATTGAGATGGCCCTTGCAGTCCCTTCCAGCTCTAAGATTCTATGATTCTGATTACTGTTCTCATGACATTCCACAAACTTCTTAAATGACAACTTTTTGCAATCTGCTTCATTTTTTGTAGCAGGCTTTTCCAAGTTAATATTTTCTGGATTTTTAAAGAATAAAATCTCTGAACTATATCAGCTGTTCCTCCACTGATTTTGGGGAGTATAGCTAAAATGGGATAGCTGCACTGAGATGGTAGATGGAGAGCGAGGCATACTCAGTTCCTTCTATGGAACTGGATGGATCAGGGACAGGTATTTTCTGATACAGTTCAGTCTTGCTGTGAGCCAGCTCCTATAGTTGAATATTTTAGAAAATAATAATAATAATAAGGAAAAGCTTGCTTTAAAAATATTAGTCTCATAAAAGCATTGCCTAATCTGGTCTGGTATGGGCCATATCTCACATGTATACACATTACCTGATTTCTCCATTGGTATATTGGTGAATTTGGAAATACAGGTGCTGATCACAATACCCTGAACTTCCCTAGACACAGAGTCCAGAAACCCAGGAATTTGTGTTGATCCATATCTATAAACATATTGAGGGGAGGAAGCAAGTAAGGTCCCTATCACACTGCACTGTTATAGTGCTGTTATTCCACTTTAATTGCCATGGCATCATTCTGTGGAGTTCTGGTGAGGCATTGGAGCTGTTTGGCTGAGAATTTCTAAATGCTTCTCCCTAAACTGCAAATCCCATGATTCCATGTGATATTGCCTTGGCAGTTAAAGTAGAATAATAGTGCTATGGTAGTGAAGTGTGATAAGTCCCTTAGTCTGTTGCAGCAAAACAGACACATAGCAAACTGACATGTCTCATGGCATCTTAAAGCAGGAGTGGGCAACTATGTAGCGGCATGGACCAATTTTTGTTTCCACTCCTTTTTCTGAGAACCTCACTGGCATATTGGTGGCACACTGGAATTGACATCACATCACTTCTGTTCCTCTTTTAAATGATTTACTACCCATTTTAAAAATAGTGGGAGTGAAATGGAAGCCAATGGCTGCATTTGTGGGAAATTTGGGTATGTTTGCTGTGATTTGGGGAGAGATTTTTCCAGAGGGCGTGGGGGGTGGGGGTATGAGGGAGCTTGAGGGACTGCAAAAGTGGAGTTCAGCAGCTCTGTGTGGCTCATCGAATGTATTTCCCTGAGTCCCCCCACAAAATAATGTTTTATTCAGCACAAGCATTTATCAACTGCTACCCACTTCTGCATCTGATGCAGTCCATGAAAGTTTAAGCCAAATTAATCATAGAATCATAGAATCATAGAAATGTAGAGTTGGAAGAGACCACAAGGACCATCCAGTCCAACCCCCTGCCATGCAGGAAAACCCTCAAAGCACTCCCGACAAGTGGCCATCCAGCCTCCGCTTAAAAACCTCCAACGAAGGAGACTCCACCACACTCTGTGGCAGCACATTCCACTGCCGGAAAGCCCTGACCGTCAGGAAATTCTTCCTGAGGTTCAGGTGGAATCTCCCTTCCTGCAGCTTGTATCCATTGCTCCTTGTCCTGGTCTCAAGAGCAGGAGAAAACAAGCCCACTCCCTCCTCGACATGACATCCCTTCAAATATTTAAACATGGCTATCATGTCCCCTCTCAACCTTCTCTTCTGCAGACTAAACATACCCAGCTCTCTAAGTCTGTCCTCATAGGGTATGGCTTCCAGGTCCCTCACCATTTTGGTTGCTCTCCTCTGGACCTGCTCCAGCTTATCCATATCCTTCTTGAATTGGGGTGCCCAGAATTGGACGCAGTATTCAAGATGAGGTCTAACCAAAACAGAATAAAGTGGTACCAATACCTCCCTCGATCTAGACACCATACTCCTATTGATGCAACCAAGAATTGCATTGACTTTCTTGGCTGCCGCATCACACTGCTGACTCATGTTCAGCTTGTAGTCTATTAAGACTCCTAGATCCCTTTCACACGTACTGCTATCCAACCATGTGTCCCCCATCCTATATTTCTGCATACCATTTTTTCTGCCTAAGTGTAGGACCTTACATTTCTCTCTGTTGAAATTCATTTTGTTAGCCTTGGCCCAGCTCTCCAATCTGTCCAGGTCCTTTTGAATTTTGATCCTGTCATCAGGCGTATTAGCAACCCCTCCCAATTTGGTGTCATCTGCAAATTTGATCAGCGTGCCCTCTATTCCTTCATCCAAGTCATTAATGAAGATATTGAACAGCACCGGGCCCAGGACAGAACCCTGTGGCACCCCGCTAGTCACTTCTCTCCAGGATGAGAATCTGCCATTGGTGACCACCCTTTGGGTACGGTCAGTCAACCAGTTACAAATCCACCTGACAGTAGCCCTGTCCAGCCCACATCTTACTAGCTTCTTTGCAAGAATGTCATGGGGAACTTTGTCAAAGGCCTTACTGAAATCAAGATATACTATGTCCACGGCATTCCTTTCATCTATCAAGCAAGTAACTCTATCATAAAAAGAGATAAGATTAGTCTGGCATGACTTATTTTTGAGAAATCCATGTTGACTTTTCGTAATTACGGCATCGTTTTCTAAGTGATTAGAAACTGACTGTTTGATGATCTGCTCCAGGATCTTTCCAGGTACTGATGTCAGGCTGACTGGGCGATAATTATTTGGGTCCTCTTTTTTTCCCTTCTTGAAGATGGGGACAACATTTGCTCTCCTCCAGTCTGCCGGAACTTCTCCTGTCCGCCAAGAGTTTTCAAAGATTATAGCAAGAGGTTCCGCAACGACCGTCTTTAAGATGCTACAAGATTCTTTGTTTTATCTCTAAATGCATGTGCATATGTGTGTGATATACACATAAAGGTACACACAGTACATATCAGCTCATGATTTTCCAACTTTTTGTCTTCCAAATACTGGGACAAACATTTTTCACAGTCAACAAACAAATTCTAGTAGCATCCCCCCCCCCACTATCTATAAGAGTTGCAGTTTCAATGAGGAACAATGAGAAAATCTGAGAGGATGGTAGATGATGACATTCTTTCTGCTGATAATTAAATCTCATTCCTTATGCTGTGAACTCTGGATGTACTAAGCCACTGAATTTTTCATCATCTAGTAAGTGTTGGCAGAATATGGGAGTACGGAAGAACTGGAGAAGGGTATAGTTACGGGGGAGGGAATGAAAGCATTCCTCCCAAATAAGAATTTTGTCCCCCCCACCCAAGAAATTTTCATTCTGTCTCAAAATTTCTAACACTGTAATAATTTAAAATGGCATTTGTGCACTTGGAAATATGTAACCAAAGAAAGGGAGCAGGCAAAGTTTCCGAGAGAAGGCAAACACCACAAATGTAAGCGTTCTGGGTATGAATGATTTTAAACATCTCATTCCCTGAGACGCTAGGAATTTGAGGACTGAATGATAATTTCATTGGTAGGCAATATTCTTATTTGGAGGGGCAATACTTTCACCTCCCCCATCTCCATGTCTACATCCCTGATTCAAACTCATGCAAGACAAGGTGGAATTTTTATTCACAGATGATGCGGTCATCAAATGTAGAAGAAATAGTGAGTGAATCAATTCTTAGTCAGCCCAAATTGGCAAGCAGTCATGATTTTGAGTATTAACAGTGCTACTCTATCCAAGAAAACCAAAGACAATCCTGATAAAAACGGAAGAACCTATTAACCAATTAAAATGTATCCATCTGTCAGCTTGGTAGCTGACTTACTAATCAAAACATATTGTTCTGAAAAAAATTTGTTTTATTTATGAAGGCCTTCTGACACCAAAAAGAATGTAAATAAGCACAAAATAACTAGGGATACAGATGGAAATGAATGTGAAGATAACTGAAAGGAAGTGTTTTCTTCTTCTTCTTCTTTTTAATGGACTTCAAATAAGAAACACATTTTCATCTTTGTTTCCAAACATTTAAAATTCAGCTTCTCAAAGACCTGGGTAGATTTTTGGTGTGTTGCAAAATAATACTTTACTAAATACGGTATGGTTATTGTTGTTTTTGTTTTGAAAGTGGAACAGGAGAACAAAGTTTTGCAGTTCTTCATGCTATGAGTAATTGAATATAAATAATTTTTTAAAAAATTGCTGCAGAAGCATATGCACAAATATAAAATCATTAAAAATTATGAGCTGGAATCCAACATAACATTGAGAGAAAGAAAAAAAAGGTGTGATAGCAAAATTCCGTCAGTTTCTCCAATTGTACAGACAGATGTTCTGGTGATCCCTAGTTATGTGCAGCTGGTAATGCACCCAGAAAAGTTGCATTCACTCATTATATGTAGTGCACTACTAGAATGTCTATGACCATGACATAATTTCCACTGTGGAATGACCCCATTGAACACTGTGAGTTAAATATGCATAGTCATGGCTATAACATTAACACATTGTTCTGAACCTGTCATGACCCAGTGCTCTGGTCTGGAACTGGCTGCATTCCTAGGCCTCTACAAGACCACATTTGGCACCACGACACACATCTCTGTCATTTGTTTCATTGGTGCTAAATGGTTCACCAGAAAAACATTCCTGTCCTTTAGCTGACAGGGTTCAGTGTTCTTACTACCATGGCAAATGGTAGAAATGAACCCCTAAAGAACCCGTTCTAGCCAAACTATCCTATGGATAGAGTTCAAGATTCCCATGACTAGCTATGGATTTTCTTAACTCTAGTGCATGGTTTGATGATGCAAGAGAACTGCCTGGTTGAGAATTCTAAATAAACTGCATATCCCAGTATTCCATAGGCCCTTCCACATGAAGATATTAAAAAGAAAACACTTCTAGAGTGCCTTGTTGTATTAGCCATGCACATGATAGTTGTTATTATTTCCCACCCTTTCTATACATGGGAAGAGGCTTACTGCTGAAAGCTACATTTCAGGAACAGTACTCAAAGGATGAAAAGGACTGTGGCATTTTTATTTTCCAGAAATGTCCTTATCTGTCACAAGCGGTAATACTTCATGTTCATATCCATAGATCAGGGTGTGAATCATGTGGCTGTCCAGAGATTGTTGGACTCCAGCTCATAGCATTCCACATCACTGGCTATACTATCTAGGGCTGCCGAGAACTGCAGTCCAGTGACACGTGGAAGACGATGTTTCTCATACCTGTGTAGATAAAGGCTACTTTTCAGTCTAATAGTGCATTAGGTTGGCACCCTGTTCTACTCTATCAAACAGCATCTAACTGGGATGAGACCCACCCATATGTTATCTGGGACCTATATATCATTTAGTGATGGTACATGACAGGTTTGAAAAAATCTCAGTTTAGAGTGTACCTCTAAAAGTATATTTCTATTTTACAGTTATAGCAGTTTGATACCATGTTATCTGCTGTGGCTTCATCCTATGGAATCCTGGGATTTGTAGTTTAGTGAGGGATACTCAGAATTCTCTGTTTGGTTGATCTAGTGCTGTGGTTCAGAGGAACAGATTAGAGTTCTACAGCAGAGAACTCTATGTACTTCACCCAAACTACAAATCTCAGAATTCTGGAAAATATAGCCATGGCAATTATAGTGGTATCATATCTGATCTAGAAGTATAATGTGAATTCCTGCTTGTTGTTGTTGTCACATTTCTCAAAATCTCATCAGTGTTCTCATCGTGTCCATGTTCTGTACTGAGTTGCAAGACTTTTTAAAACCTCTCACATAGAAATTTCTGTAGTTTGGTAATAAGTTCCCTAATGTAGCCAAAGGTGTACATATTTTCTTAATGTATACATTTTAATTCATTTCCCCATATTGACCAATGTATTTGTGAATTTTTTCAAGTATGCACATTTTAAGTTATCTGCATTTATTTGCATATAGTGAGAAAAAGGAGGGGGGAAATATAACATACAGGATTTCCTCTAAACTGATAAATATATTTATGTTTTTATTAACAGTCCTGTGGACTGCAAATTGAATTAATTGGCAAAATTTCATGGCTATTTCCCACTCTCACCATACATGTCTTTCTAGAAACACATGTATGTTATTATTCAGTGTTATATAGCCATGCATCTTCAAAATGCTTGCATGTATCTGTGAGAAAAAATTGTGTGGGTTTGCTCCAAATTTTCAGTCACAGACACATTCTCTTACTTCTGCTCTTCTTGCTTATAGCAAAAGCTTTGGTGTGATCTTTCTTGGGAACCCATTTTGAAATCCCTGTGCTACATGTAAAAGCAGAGGAATTCACTCTTTTAAACATTTTGAATGATGACACACTCACTTTCCATCCTTATGGTTGCGAAAGGTTGCATTTTTAATCATGGGATAGTCTGTGTCAGATACAATGACTTAATCAGGGTAATAAAAAAAGAGCATTAATTAGGATTTATGTTCCCTTCAGAGTGACAGAAATCTTCCGTGCTCCATAGGGAGCCTTGGCTCGGGTGTGGTTTGATTTGTGCTATCATTGCATAAATCAACTCCGAGTGAATGTCTGTCTCCAAACACATAGGATAAACACAAATTAAAGTGCCGGGGCTCCCACATCAGTCATTCTGGTTTTTAAATGAGTTTGCCAAAAGGAGAATTCACTGAAAAGTTGTTTCATCAGCGGCAATATCATGGGCAAGAGATGATGTGAAGAGGTTTTGGCAGACTTCATTGTTTTAATTCTTTGAACACCAAAGACGGGAATAAAAAAAACAGAAGCATAAATGCTGATTGTCACTCAAGCCAGACAAGACAATAAGGAGATGACACAAAGATATGAAATGGGTTTATTATGATTCTGCGTCAGGGAAGAATACCACAGTCCTAAAGGCAATTTCCCTGATCCACTGAAAAATACAATCTACCTTCATATTCTTGCTCCTTTTTCAAAGGTAGGGGGAACCAGAACAAGTTCTATCGTTAGACAAAGTGAGACAACCATCCAAGCAACAGCTTTGCAGGGTCATAAAAAAGCATCAAATTGCTAGTTGTGGTTGTTGACACAAAAGTAGGATGAGGAGCAAGAGTATGGGGAGAGGTACATGTAGAATTCCTGCTTCATCTACCAAAGAAACCTTGCTCACTTTAGGTATCATATAGCTTGACTTGGGCTGAGGTACCCTTTGCTTCTCTCTGCCTCAAGCAGAAGAGTATGCATAGAACTGCAGGGAACTCTGAGACAAGCACAGCAGACCAATAGTTAGACATATAGAGAAAAGAGGAAGGAGAAGCTCATGCTGTTCAAATGCACAAAAAGCACACACAATTGGGAGGAGTATATGTATTAAAGTGGGGGTTTCCACTTCTTCACAATCAGTTTTGTCCTCTGGCTATGGCAGAGATCTGTGTAGAAACCTGTCTTTGTATGTAGACTGAGGCTATATCAGGCAATTTTTTTTTTTCCGGTCATCAGCTCAAGTACAGTTTCCATAGTCAAGAACAGAATGAGCCTCCACAGTTTTTTGAAATGCAGTCATTATATTTGTAGACAGAGGCAGACAGGTTTTGAAGGGGTTAAACATATTCACGTTTTAGGGAGATTTTGTGGTGGGAAGGGAATCTCTCTCTCTCTCTCTCTTTTCTATCTCCATCTCCACCACCCCCCATATTGTTGAGTTTCATATGTTAAACCCACTTCAATATTTGTTGCTGTTGTGTGCCTTCAAGTTGTTTCCAACTTATGGTGACCCTAAGGCAAACCTGTACAAGTTTCACACACACACACACACACGAGACAGAAAGCATATTAACCCATTTAGCTAAAAAAAAAAGTATTTTTGGACTACTGTGCCCAGAATCCCCCAGGCAGCACAGTCACCCACTATACCACCCAGAGAATGTGAGATTTTTTGGCCAAAGCCCTCTCTTTTCCCCTTAGTTACCATACATCTCCATTCACAAAGTGTGATAACATGCTTGAAAACAGGCAACAGGCTGGGTTTTTGAAGCTAATCCCAGAGGGACTGCTATGTTCAGTCTATTGCTGGAAGAGAAAGTTTTCTAACGCTTCAAAAGCTTACCAATTTATTATGGCATCAAGTTTTCAGGGAAAAGAATTTGGGGATAGCTCTGGTGACCATAAAACAAATGCAAAGTATGCATTGCAGTGATACCTTTATTAGATATCAATAGGCCATAATAAATGTTAACCTTTTAAGGATGCAATAAGGCTGTCTGTCAGTTTTTCAAAGCTGGTAACTGGAAGCTCCTTTGGAAGCAGAAACCTCTCCTTTTGCCCCTGTAAAGTGCCACATACAGCTGTAGTGCAAACAACACCCTTGCTCTCATCACAAATAAAAATGAGTTCAGTGTGACCTCTGTGGTTGATCTGGTGCAGATTGAAACCTCTGGATTGTGGACAAAGTCAATTTATTTTCATTCATGTATTTATTTGACTTATATGCTGCCTTTCTTCCAACATGGGACCCAAAACAGCTCATAGTATAAGTTAAAGTAACAGATAAATAAATATGAAAGAAAAATAAAATTATGAGGATAACAAAGTTTTAAATCAAATAAACTATAACTTATATAAAGGCATTTAAAAACATAATAGTGAGAATAAAATTCTGGTACACATACATACATATATAAAAATTCAAACTATTGCAAGTTGTATGGACACCAGTGGGACGAGATTTACTTGTAGGTAACAGAAATGCACAGAGCCCTGAATCATGTCCCAGAGTTTATTATGGAGTTTTGTTTTGCTTTCTTCCTTTTTCATTTGAACAGCAGACACTCATGTTGCATCACACATTACCTGGGAACAGCAGTCTCAAAACAAACAAACTAACCACCAAACCAGCTTGTTATATGGCATAGGGATGGGGCGATTGCTTCAGAAACAGAGACTAATGGCACCATTGGGCACATAAATCTATTTATAGCATCTCCTGGATAATGTTCTGGATCAGGCTATAATCCCGTTTATGTCACAAACATTTTTTAAAAATTGAATTTCTCATTTTAACGTTTGATCATTGTTTTCAACTGTAGTTCTTCAGTACATCTTTAAATCTAAATTATGCACTCGAAATAGATTCAGAATGACTATGTGAAACTATTTTTAAAAAACTGATTGATTGATTGATTGATTGATTATTTATTTTTACTATGGTTAGGATCTAGACTTAGTCATGCGTCAGACAAACACACTGAAATAAATGCTTAAGGTAGACGCAACTTGCTTATACCTGATGACGTGGATGGGGGTCCACAAAAGCTTGTTCTAGAAATGTCTTTTTCTCAGTTAGTCTCAGAGGTGGTACAGGAATCCTTTACAACTTGCTTGCTTTCCACTGATTACAGTGGGTCTATGCTCATCATGACTAAGGGTGTATGCAATGCTATATAGTCCTATATGCACAGACCTACATGACAGAGTGTCCCAGTTACGCCATCTGGGCCTGAATAGAAAGAGATGTGTACTCTAGAATTACCTGAAACCACCTGCCCTAGAAGTTGATTAAAGGAGGGTGAGTTTTTTTTTCACCCTCCAGTGTCAGGTCAACATCAAAGAAGCCTTGCTCCTTTGAGTATCTCCAGTTCAGACAGGCAGTGAAAGCTTTTTCAATTGCTTGAGTAGAATTGGTAGGAAATATACACCTTAATGAGATAAAGAGATTCTGTGGATTTCACAGGCTCTACTATTTACTAAGAGGGAAATATGGGATTTGTTTTCTGCATTTTTTGTTGTTCATAGAATCATAGAATTGGAAGAGACCACAATGGCCATTGAGTCCAACCTCTTGCCATGCAGGAACACACACTCAAACCACCCCCAGCAAATGAACACTGAGCCTCTGTTTAAAAAAACTCCAAAGATGGTGGTTCCACCACACTACAAGGAAGAATATTCCATTGTTGAATGGTTCTTACCATCAGGAAGTTCTTCCTGATGTTTAGGTGAAATCTCTTATCCTGAAGTTTGAATCCATTGCTCTGTGTCCTAGTCTTTGGAACAGTAGAAAACAAGCTTGCTCCATCTTCAAGGTGACATCCCTTCAAATATTTAAACATGGCGATCATGTCACCTCTTAACCTTGTGTGCCTTTAAGTCATTTCTGATGTGTGGCAACCCCTTTCACATGTTCTCTTGGCAAAATTCGTTCATCAGAGGTTTGCTATTGCTTTATTCTGCCTCAATTTGCGGTCATGATCTCTCAGCCTTAAGAGTCTCTCATTGGCTTCACATTTGAAATAGGAAATCATGTCCTTGTCCTATTTGTGCTCTCTTGGCGCTTATCTTTTAGATGAATCTGATCTGTTTATTTATTTTAATCTATTTGCCTTCCA
Organism: Iguana delicatissima; assembly: GCA_948472985.1. Classification (NCBI taxonomy): domain Eukaryota; kingdom Metazoa; phylum Chordata; class Lepidosauria; order Squamata; family Iguanidae; genus Iguana; species Iguana delicatissima. Next base: position 41,052 of record CAOKZL010003790.1, on the reverse strand, counting down.
TAGTTCTTATTGCATTTTTACTGAGATCCTACATTTGGATTCTCAGTATTGACTCTACTCTACAAAATTGTGTGCTCAGGTTTTTAAGCAGGTATCCTTTTCAGCTTGCATTTGTAACTCTTCAATGTACTTTGCACTTTTGTACATCAAATATTTAATTGGTTGGTTAATTAGTTAGTTGGTATGCCACCTTTCTTCTAGAGCGGGACTCAAGGCCAGCTACATAACAAACCAGGTTAAACCTAACAATAAAATGTAAACATAATTAAAAACCATCATATTAAAACAGTATAAAATCATTTAAGAGGCATGCAAATGTTAAAAAACAAGTAAAGCACACCCCAATAAGCACACACCGCCCTGAATACACATTAAAATCCTACTTAAACAAAAAGGTTTTTGTCTGCCAGCAGAAGAAAAGCAGGGAGGGCACCAGCCTAGCCTCTCATGGAAAGGAGTTCCAGAGGGTGGGAACAGCCACTGAGAACTCTCTCTCTCTCTCTCTCTCTCTCGTCTTCACCAAATGAGCCTGCGATGGTGGCAGATCTGAAAAAAAGTCCTCCCCTGTAGATCTTAAGACCAGCAGGTTCATATTTGGAAGATATGATCTTTCACATGGTTTGGACTAAGCTGTATGGCCAGCACTTTAAATTTTACCTGGAAATGACCTGGTAGCCAATGCAGCTGTTTTCACAAGGGAACTACATGTTCCCTGTAACTGCCACAATCAGCACCCTGGCTGCAGCATTTTAGACTCACTGAAGTTCCTGGACAGTTTCCAAAGGCAGCTCCAAGTAGAGTGTGTTAAAGTAGTTCAAACAGGATGTAGTTCAAAGTAGTTCAAGGCGTGTGCCACCATAGCCAGATCTGATGTCTCGCTGTCCTTTTCTGAGGCTGAGAGAATGTGACTTGACCAAGGTCGCCAAGTGGGTTTCCATGCCTGAGTGAGAATTGAAACCCTGGTTTCCACAATCCTAGTCCAACACTCCAAACCACTATATTACACTGGCACACTTTGAATATTGCTGATCTAGAAATAGGGTGCCCTCTACACCACAACATGAGAGCCCTATCTGAGCATCGCTTAGCCATTTGGATACAACCAAATTTGCACTTTGATATTAGATTATTACAGTTTAGAATGTATGAACGTGGAGTGATAAGTGCAGAATGCTGAGTGGACTTCCATGTCTGCCTATGGAAGGTGATTGACTGAGAGAGGGAGGTGCTGTTGGAATGATGTGGCAAGAGTTTCTTGTTCGTGTGGAGGTTCTCTGTGTGAGCAAGAACCCTATGTTCCTACTTCCACATAAACAGGGACCTCTCTTCTTCTGACTTGTCCTTTTCTGCAATAGGAAAGCAAAAATGGGGGAAGACAGTACTAGATGTTTCTTTGTTTGAATATCTATTCCAAGCAGCAAGTCTTGAATAGGGTGAAAGTGCTATAATTTTTATTGAGTGCTCCCTATGGACTTTGTTTGTTTTATTTGAGATGCTCAAGGATCTTTGTTAACTGAAGGACATAATAAATATATACAAACAACCCATTTTTTCCCTTTGACATATCTCTGTGTTTTCAGCAGTGTAGAACTTGCAACTTAAAAAAAAACACCAAATAAACATGCATATTAGAAAAAAAAACCCTGCTGTCTTCAGAGATATTTTGGGCGGCATGCTTTTCTTTCTAAGACATATCAAATGACTTCACAAATATCATGAGTACCACTCACCGTTTATGGTGTCGGTTGTTAGCATTCATATGTTTGTTTTCCTATTAAAATAATTGTACCCCTTCTTCATTTCAAAATGATTCCTCCCATCATTTATAGTTCATCAAGTATGATTTAATCATCTGATTACTGAGTTCACAAAACTCTGTACCTCTTAGCTGTCTTTCTCTCTAACCATTCCTCACACCCTATATTCACCATTATATTTTGTAACTGGAACAGGGACCATAGTAACAATATAGGCAAACAAAGGCAGACCACATGACTCAGTCCTATACATGTTTATAAGAAGGAAATATCAGTATCAATGAGCTTACTCTGAGACAGGCATGCACAGATCTAAGGCTGCCACCCAAAACACACAGATGCAGAGGGTAAGCCCCACTGAACAACGTGCAAAATGGTTTGCTCCCAAAGCAATAAATGGGATATTAGCACATCTTGCCTTAATTTCAAGGCCCTGAGTAGGTTCTGCCTAAGAAAGCCCTATGGGGTTGCTGTAAGTTGACAGGTGGTTTGAAAACATACTTTCTTCAGTGGGTGCCTAGCTTTCTGTAGATCAGAGGCAGGCCATGTGTGTCAGTCTAGGGACTACTTTTGCCTTCCCACAGCACAGAATCATAGAAGCATAGAAACATAAGCCCTTTCTGTGCCAGCCTCCCAATCTGCCATGGGACAGGAGAAGGACAGGACCGCAATGATGCTTCTGCGTGATGTCATTGTGGTCCTGTCCTTCTCCTTTTCCTAGGTGGCAAAATCACATATTAAATCATCGACGGGTTTTCTCCATCAATGACCCATGATCACGCCATCATTGCGGACTTACTTGTCCTGCAGAAACCTGGGAAGCACAATGGCTGTGCTTCTTGCCCGAGTGCAGCCTGGGAAGATACCTGACTGTGCTGCAGAAGGAAGATGTGTGGCCATTGCACTCCTTTCCACAGGAGCCAGTCGGTGTGGAGGGGAGCACTCCTGTCATGTTCCCACCCAGCAGAGCCAATGCCGAGATCCCCACTGGATGTCCTTGCAAAAAGGTAGGGTGTGGAAAGGGCCATAGAATCATAGAAGCAGAGGCTCTTCAACGTGTGCCTTGCATACATCCATATAAATATTAAATCAGAGAGTCCCCGGCACAGTCTATGACAATCTCTTTCAAATAATTTGTGCGAATACTTTTAGCAGTTTTGGCAAATAAAACTGTTTTATATGTAACCAGTGGATCACAATCTGAGAGCAACCAGCAAAGTTTTATGTAGGGAGTCTCACCTTGCAAGGGAGCCAGAATATGCACCAAAAATCTCTTTCGAGGATTTTGATAAAGGGGGCAGAAAAATAGGTAGTGTATGATGTCCTCTACCTCCCCCATGCCACAAATGCAAATCCTTAGGTGTCTTGGAATGTTTCTATCTTGTGCCTTGCAAATAATTTCCTCTTCAAAAAGGTAGAGGGAGGAACAAGAAGATCTGCAATCCAGGATTTGATCCTAATCAACAGGAGATCATTGGAATCAAAGCAGTTGGTAATTTAGGGGAAAGTGCCCATGCAATACTAGAATCTCTAATTGTGGGACAGCAATAGTCAAACACAAACTTTGGATTTGAGTAACGCTGATTTTATCAGGCTCAGGGAAATACTGGGTAGAATCCCACAGCTAGAGATGCTAAAGGAAAAAGACACCCAGCATGGGTAGGATTTCATGAAGAAGGAGTTGCTTGAAGTGCAATCACAAACAATTCCACGGAAAAAGAAAAATGGGAAACATCTGAAAAAGCCAATGTGGCTGAACAGCAAATTCAAGGTGGAAACAAAAAGGAAAATGAGCTTTATAAGGAACAGAAGGAAAGATGAATCACCAAGGAAGAATACAGATATGTGGCCAAAGTTTGCAGGAATAGTCTAGGGAAAGCTAAAGCTCAAAATGGGCTGAGGCGGCTAGAGAAGCAGGAAGCAAGAACAAGCTGCCCCCCTCCCCAAATATGTTCAAAGGAAGGAAATGGTGGGATCACTATTCAACACTGATGGTAAAATACTAATGGATCACAATAAAAAGGCAGGACTGCTCAATACCTCTTTTGCTTAATTTTTTTTAAGGCAGAGACAGGCTATCAAAACAGACAGATGGTTGATAAGAGAAAAGTAGTTACTCTTCAATTGCTACGAGGCGTTAACTTCAAGTAACTTACTAACTAATCAGTTAAAGTGTTCCCAGGATGTGCAGCTCCAAGCAAGGTACTATAAAGCTAGCAGACTGGGGGCCCCGGGGTTAGACTGCAGCTACAGCAATTCAGTGCCATTTTATCTGATCAAAGTATATTGCTGTGGACTGTTTCTTGGTTAGTGGGTTAATAGGCATGTGGGACATGCAAGGGTGTTCTTTTATATTTACAAATGGATGTTAAGGGCTGGAGGTGTGTGGGAGTTTCCTGGGAACACTTGTATTTTTGTGAGAAAGCAGTGTCTGAAAAAACCCCCAAAGCATTCCTCCCCTCACTCCACCTCATTCAACTCTGCAAAGCTGAATAATAAAGAGAAATCTTGAGTTTTTCTCGTTTCCCTCTCTGGGCTGTTGCCCATCTAAATGTAGCACAAGGCCTCTGCAAACCCAAGGACATACAATGATTTTTACTGTTATACTGAAGTAAAAAAAGCTTTGGGGAAGAGGGACGAACATGTGTTAGGTAGACATGGCTGGGAGTTGGGGAAACAGAGGTTTAAAAGATTAAATAAAAATGGATCAGAGCACTGATTTACATCTCCCTCCTTATCTAGCCTAATACCAAACCTAATTTCTAAGCCTTTTCTGTAACAAATCAAGCCAAATTAACCAGGGTGTAAAAAAGAAATGTCAACCTTAGAATCAGGCTCAATGAAATTCATTTTGACGTGACATGCTTAAAAGATCATTTCAAACTGCCATCCTTGTCAAAGTTCAGCCAATTCACCTGCAGTCCTTTATTGACTTACCTAAGAGTACACTACTGTACTGACCTCAATAACAGTAATTGTTGTTGTGTGCCTTCTAGTGATTTATGGCAACTATAAGATGATTCTATGACATGGATTTCTTGGCAAGATTTACTCTGAGAGGTTTGCCATTACTTTCCTCTGAGGCTGAGACAGTGTGACTTGCCCAAGCTCATCTAAAGGGGTTTCCATGGCTGAGCAAGGATTCTGTCTAGGACCCTGTCGCCCAGAGTCCTAGTATAACACTTCTGGGAAAAGATGCACATAGGACTGCACTGTTGATTGCGCTTAAAAAATATGGCTTAATAGTTGAGGACCACTGTTAGGGGATATGATCCTAATTATATATTAGTCCATTACAGCATGAAACCTGGACCTCAACAGCCTTGCTCATATCCTGCAAACCATTCATCAATTGCCAAGGTACAAAATTTAATTCAGGTAAATATATATCAAATTATCCCACTCCATGCATTTCCCAGCCACTAATAAGTAGTTTTTCAAAGCTAAATTGTTCCTTGTTGATTGCTTGTCAGAAAAAAATTATTCCCAGAAAACTTCAAAATGGGTTATCATTTGTGTAAATTTTGGTTTCTCACCATAGAAACCAATTCACTGCACCTTCAGTTGTAGCTAACCTTCTATATGAAAAATGTAAAACCACACTTTTAACATTGTGGTGGAAATTATTATGAGCTATATTCAAAGTGTGGGGGAAATGGTTTCAAGTATTTTGAACGAGGATGTTAAAACAAGAGACCCATGTAGTCATTTAAGCATTGCTAATGTTCCAGAAGTGAATAATTCCAGTAAGAACAGAATTCTTTCCAATAAACAGATATAGAAGAATAGCACTAAGCAGTTGAAAACAGAGCATATTGCTCTTCTCATGAGTATTTTTTTTAAAAGTAAATCTCTGAAGGACAAATCTCAGTTATGTCAAACTGTTTTAGAGCTGCCTTGACACACACAAAAGTAATGCTTAGGATTATTTACCGGATACATAGGTCTCTGTAAGCAGTCCTAAAAACAGAAGACAGGGGTATAATATATTGTTGATGGCCTGCAAATATTTCAGGTTACAAATGCAACTGGCCACAGGATATCCTTTCACACTATATAATTACAGTGCTATGATTCCACTTTAACTGCCATGATTTCATCCTATGGCATGTTGAGATTTGCATTTCAGGGAGAGGTACTTATAATTCTCTGCCATAGATCTCTAGAGCCTCACCAAACTACATACTCTAAGATTCTATATTGTCGTGGCAGCTCAAGTGGTATCTTAGTGCTATGATTGTAGTTTAAAAGGGTACAATATTGCATTATTTTCAGGGTTCCAGTCAGTCACCCACATCCTCTTACATTAAACTTTTCTATTCCTCATCTTCATTAATTTTTCATCTCTCCTCATCCCCCAAGAGTCAGCTGGAATTCTATGGCCACTGATCCTATCCCTTATTACTATAAACATGGTGGGTTTTTTCATTAATAGTCATGATTACAGTTATCTCTCCACATTTGCTAGGGCTAGGGGCACAGGACCCCCATGAACCATATTTAACACACACAAAAAGCATGATCACCATGTTTAACCCACTGTGGATTCTTTTGAGACATCAGGGTTCCTTCACAAGGCAGAAGTGGGTGGCTGGTGGGGCTTAGGGCCACTTCCACTGCTGCCCCACATCATTTTTAATATGGATTTAACAAGCTGTGTTCACAGTTTCTCAGTCTCAAGAGGCTTGCAATCCCTGTTAAAAATGGCATAGGGAGGCAGCAGAGGTGACAGCAAATAATCCATAAATAATCAGATCCGCAAAAGTGAAATCCACAAAAGTGGAGGGCTGACTGTACTTATATGCATCTCTATTTGAAACTGTATGTACATTCTAATGCTCATTCATGTGTCCCATTAAACACTAAGCTTTCATGGTGAAGCTATCTGTCTGGTATACCTTAACTAATCATTTTGCTTTTATATATAAACAGTGATCTTTAATCTAACAAGGAGTTCCCCATGTAGAAGCTAGTCTTTCTGCATATAATTCATGCACATATAGTCATCCCTCCACATTCACTAAGGCTAAGGGCACAGGACCCCTGTGAAAGTGGGGAAAAACTGAATAACTAGGCCCTGTCAAACCATATTTAACACACAAAAAACCTATGATCACCATATTCAACCCACTATGGATTCCTTTGAGGCATCAGGGTTCCTTCACAAGACAGAAGTGGCTGGCTGGTGGGGCTTACTGCCACCTCCACTGCTGCCCCACACCATTTTTAATAGGGACTTACAAGACTTGTTTGCAGTTTCTCAGTCTCACGAGACTTGCAATCCCTATTAAAAATGGCATAGGGAGGCAGTAGAGGTGACAGCAAATAATCCATGAATAATCAAATCCGCAAAAGTGAAACCCACAGATGTGGAGGGCTGACTGTACTTCTGCAAAACCTTGGTTTTTTTCTCAAGGGTGATTTGTACCATTTGGGTTACATGAGGATCCACATTGGCATGGTAGTCCTAAGAGTATCTCTGGCATCTTTGATGTCAAAGCTTCCAAAATAACCAGGGCATGGCATGATAGATGCTGGGGGGGGGGGAGTGGATAAGGAATGTTGTCTTTCTTTTAACTCACCCATGTAACTCCTCTACTGTTAACAACTTCCTCTGCCTTGGCAAGATCCAAGAAGCAAATTATTTATGACAACTCTAGAAAAAAATTCTTTATAAATGCTCACCAAAAATCACACTGCTTTCCTCCCTCTCTAGCATCAAAGGAGTGAGGAGTTCAGAAGCAGATAAAAAGGACCTGAGTTACTGAAGACTGCAGTGTAAAACAGATGCAAAGTTCTGCTTATTTTATTCTCACATGTGAGAATGCAAAAGGTTCAAAAGTTGTCTCCCCTTTGGGCAAGATTACAAGAGTTCTTGCATATGTTTCAGTGGGTATTAATATTTCAGAACTTTTAAAATGATAATAATAAAACAATACGAATAAAAAGCAAAAAATACCTTGCAAAGCTACAAACATCTGCAAAAACTACAAAGAAAAAAACTTGCCTTTTATCTCTTTTTTTTCTTTCTTTTAATAAAATAAAATAATAAAAAAATTTAAATGAAAAAAGTGTACTATTTTTACAGAAAAGATGCACAAAACTTTGGGGGAGCTATTCCCCTTTTTCTTCTTGTACATGCACAAAAATATTGTGGTGTTTTGTACTTTTTCATTATGCTGTCTTGTATTGAAACACTCTATCTCACTGAGAAAATTTGGAGTATTCTTTACATTCCTAGGCTATGAGAACTCAGCAGCAAAATGAAGTTTTCTGTACAAGAAATGTTGTGTATGCAGAAATATTGTTTCTGGTGTTGAAAGTACTGTTTTCTATTTTTAAAAAAGTCTTTTTGGGAGCATACAAATTAAGTCTTGAAATGTGAATAGTGTTTGAAAACTGAACAGTTTTCATTTACTTTCTCACATGAGGAGAAAACTGGGCTCCTCACTTGGAGAAAGATAGGATAAAAATGTAATATAAGAAACATAGCATAAAAATGTACTATAAGAAAGAAAGAAAGAAAGAATAAATGGTAAAATTGGATGTTCTTGCTTGGGAGAATGATGCAGCCTCCAACATTTCACAGTTAAAAACTGGGACGCAATAGCCATGCAACATCAAAGTGTGGTCAAGATGGCAAAAGTTATTAATCAGAAAGAACAGACAAGTTGACGGAGGCTGCAGAAGTTTGTTGAAGAAAAAGATTCTGTCCCTCCTTTATACTTTACCTGCTGAGGTGAGTGAAAACTACTTCTGCACTTTGAATTTAATCTGAAAGCAACTGAAGTAAGCTTAGAACAAAAGGGGAAAATAGGAGTAGGAGAGGAAAACTGGAACATTTTAAAGGCAGATGGAAAAGTGGTGGTGCGATGTAGAGGATTAATCATAACTGTTCCTGCCAAATTGGGATAGTTGAAGGTATGGAATGAAATTTATGAAGATTTACAGCCCTATCTGTTAAACAACTGAGAGTCAGAAAGAAACCTTTGGTGATCAACTGTAAATCACTCTGTGATACATCAACAGCTCATAGTGTAGCTTGTGCTCACTGATTTTATTCACAGCTCTTCACTGATAATAATATACACAGTTTCTGCAGTTTGTCTAATGGTATTTCCTTTCGACAGTTTAAATGTTGATATTTTATGTTAAAAAACAAGTATGATCTCTCAGTTTCACAGTGTGTAACTTCTCACGGAAGGTTTCCAATGAGATAGAACAGATTTGTTGAGATACGTAAAATTATAAAAAAGAAAGACCAGAATAACTTTAATTAAGTGTTGGGAATATTGTGATATAAATAGGCCAAATTATCTCCCTGCTCCCAGATTAATCCAACACATTTTGTAGATACTTAACTGAAGGAAAACACAGCATTTGACAATTGCTTTTTATCTGCATGAACCACTTTCTGATTCTTTTATCTAAACTGCCACTTATCTTCTGCTACAAAAATGCACAGGTTCACTATCATTATAGCCTTATCTTTAAATCACTGCTACTGGGTGTTCCATAAGGAAGGGAAGAAAACACACACACATATCAGGGAAAGCACAGTTTGGTTCCCATTTTTAACCCATAATTAACAATGAGCCAGAAGAAATCAAACATTACAGTTGATAGGATTTTCTTTTTCAAAGCTTTTCGAATACACCACAATCATGCATTATTAATAACATAACTTGATAAACGCAATACACATCCCATGCCTATTATTTACTCAATCAATCAATCAATCAATCAGTCAATCACATGACTGCTAATTTGTGTGAATGTTTTTTTCTTAATTTGGCCCAGATGACACCCTGTTTACCTCACAGTGACCAGATTTAGAATTATGCTAAAATGTGGTTTAGTAGAGGTTCCACTCTAGAACCATTTTAAACTTTCACAAATTTTTTATCCTTTCTAACTCAAAGTCAACACAGGCCATTCCAAAAGTCTACTTTTTTAAACTATCCCCCCCCCTCTTTTTCATGTTTAACTGCATGTTCCAAATTGTTTATAAATATTATTGGTAGGTTAATTCCAAGTTAAAGTTGACCCTTTAGATATTTTAACTGTGTTGTATTTTAATTTTCAAGCTGCCTTTAGTCCCAGGTTTGGGGAAAAAGGAGGATATAAGTAAGTTCATAATAATGACTGGTATCCTACATTGCAGTTACAGATTTGTAACCTAGATTCATAGTTTCTCCCTAAGTGGATGGCTCGGAGTCTACCGCAGTGCCAGTGCCTCTGTGGAACAGTGGGGAATTATTAGCTCAAAGGGGAGACCTGCGAGAGGGGAGTAAGCTTACAGGATCTTCCACATATTTATACTGGTACTAATAAAGGGACACTAGCTGGAGATGAAAACAATGTTTTATTGTGGGAAAATAATAAGCACACACAAGATTCAAACAGCCTTGTAACCACACAAGGCTACCTGAAGGAAAGGAAGGAAAAATTGGATAGCAAGAAGTTAGGGTGAAGTGGGTGACATTTACCTGTCCTGCAGACAAGAGATGAAGCGATGTGGCTCATACTGAGGGTCCCTGGGTAGTGAAAGAAGGGGAATCTGAGCAGCAGAGTGACAGCTTTTGTCCAGGATACTACAAATTGTCTGGCTCAGAACTAGAGTTTAAATACCCTGTTTCTGCCCTGAGGAAGCAGGAGTTAATGGCTCTCTGGCAGGGTCTAGAATGTGCTAATGGCCTTAACATTAGCAGACAAAGCACTGATGGACATCATAATAATGTCTTAATGTCTGGGCAGGGAAGGAAACAAAGGAGAATTTCAGCAGGAAGAGGGAAGAGATTGAAGATAATCAGTTGCTCTGTTGAGCCAGTTTTGGGTGCAATTGTTTTTGAAGGTTGAGTCATTGAGGGGATTATTGGAAGCTCATTAACACCAGTGCTTCCCAACTGATCCCTTGACTATGACCTGACCAAGCCCTGAGGTCCCATCTGACCTGCTTTTACAGTGTTCAGCCAGTCCCCTTTTCCAGCATGGCTCTCCAACCATAACAGTGTATAATTTATATTTTATGCTAATTAAATAATACCCACTGCCAATCATATCTTGGAGTGGGGGTGTATGGCACGGTAGCATCTACACAGCCATTCTCAAAAACTTACTCATGGCACTGTTGCCATGATCACGAATGACCCCTTTCCATCTATCTTGATGGCCAGAAACTGCCTCAACAATAGAGGCCTGTTCTGGTGGTGACCAGGGTACAGCAGAAGGATGTTTCCACTCCCCTCCCACCAGCGGTCTCTGGTGTGACAATCAGAAACAGGACCCCTGTCAACTCCTTGTCCCACCACCGACTCCTGGTTGGAGGGGGCTGGAAATGAGGTTATGCTGTGCCCCAATCAATAGCAGAATAGACCTCTGTTGCTCAGTGCAACAGCTGGCTTTAAAAGTAGGCTTGGGGAACTGAGGTGGGAGACGTGAGATAGTTATGCATTTGTAATTAGGTCTGTGATGTGGGAAGTTGGTGGGCAACCACAACGACATCAGCAAAAACAACATACCTTTCCCATACTACCAAGCTTCAGATAAACTGGCTGAACTGTTGTCTGATTATAATCCATAAAACCTACTTCCTCCCAATTACTGGTTATAATGGAGAAAAGGATTCATCCAAATTTGCCTTTCATATACTACCTTACAAGATCTTATGGTGAGTTTATTTGTAAAGAGGGAACTCACACAAACACAGTTATAGCCGCTTCAGCCTGAACAGCAAAAGGGGGAGTAAAAGGAATTTTATATTTATTTTATTTTATTATTATTAATATTAATAATATTAATATTAATTGATGAATATTATCAGTTTATTATTGTTATTATTTAATGAACATTACTTTAAAGTTTAGTGTTTAATGAATAAGTGAATGCTAAAATCAGCACTACTACTACTGTCATCATCCTACAGCGCAACAAACCCACTAGAGAGAAGAAGAAAAGTCACAGTAGGATTTGTATTCTGTGTAGAACTTTTGACTGTCTGGACTACTTCATTCGCAGTGTGTACTTGCCTTCCTTACAATGAAGCTATTGGGTGAGATTGTACTATTACCTGTAACTAGCCCAAGACACTTTGTTGCATGAGGCAAAGTATAAGATGGGTTTCTCCCCCATTCCACATATAAAAGCCAACTGGATCAGCAGCTGAATACTGCCTCAACAGTGACAAGACATCATTTTACACTGACCCTGAGAACAGCAAGATACTTATGGATCATAGGGTGGCCTACGCAGAATACATAGCTCTTGTCTTCCAGTGTCCTGCTCTTCACCCTGATCTGAATACCTGCTGCCTAACATGACTGCAGTACTGTGGCTAATGGTGAACAAAGTCCTACCTCTATTTGTATCACTCATGTTGGAGAATGATTGGAAGAGACTGAGAAGTCAACCTGGCCAGCCCCTCTCTAAACTGCAAACCCCAGGATTCCATAGGATGTTGAAAGTGGTATAATAGTGCTATAACAGTCTACTGCAGAAATGCCTACTTTTGCACTTTGAACTTTGTTTGTACTAATTGAGGTAAATTGAGGACAAAGATAAAAAGTGGGAGGAGGAAAAGGAAACTAATATTTTAAAAGCAGTTGAAAAAGTGCAATGACAAGGGGTAATCAGGACTGTCCCTTACTAAATCAGGTCAGTTGGAGGATATGATCAATTAGTGGGAGAGGCAAAATTCAAACTGAGAACTTTCTGTTTCACAGCCTAGCTACAGAGAAACCCCTCATATAAATACTTTAAAAAATGAGTTAAACTATGTAAATATATTCTCAAAATGTAAGGCATACGTAACTGGGAATAAGCTACACAAAATCCTATAGGACTTACTTATGACTGCATTAAGGTTAGGGAAAACCATTAAGTGGGATACGATGGAAGGTAAATGAATTGGTTCATACATCATATCTATACAGGCCTTTCTGCAGACTAAGAACATTTGCACATGTATTTTCATATGAGAACCAAAGATTTCATTCAGCCCGTTTCCTGCTGGCAAATCATGTGATCCTTAAGCTAAGGGTGATTATGAATTTCTAAATCTCCTCCTCCTTCCAAAAGAAGAGAAACGGGGATATTGCTAATTGATGTTCACATAAGCCTTATGTCATAAGGTATAGAAAAGCATTTTTTTTTACCCCTTCAAGCTTAGCTATATTCAAAGGAACTGCTACATCTGTCCTTCCTTCAGTCAGTATTTTATAGATCTTAGGCTTTGCAAATTATTTGTCTGCTGCAGGACCTTAATAAAAAGATTGAGGGGAGGGAAACCACGTACATACCCAAATCTCCATACTTCGGTAGATGTAATTGAGAAAGGCATACTTAGTGGCAGGTAATTCTGAAAGAATATGCTTCCTATTCTGGATTGTGTTCCTTTAAAAAGTTGTATTATAAAGCAAATCTTCCTCATGCTTTGGGCAACCCCCACCGAGTTGGAAAAATAATTATTTCATTTGCATATCGGCAGAAAAAGTGGAGGGCCTGAGATGTCCATTGATCGAGCCTGGTGCTCAGATGCTGTCTTGCTTCTTTGTTTTACATTTATGTTTCATCTGAGCAATTTTGTGAGTTGGAGGGAAAAGGCAGCTAGAAGCTTTAGAGCTGTTTGGAAAATACTACCCACCATTTCGTGCAATCATGTGCATTCTGAAAGGAGGTAGGAAAAAGGCCTTTCAAGCCAAGGAACAAAATTAAGCTGTTTCAAGGATGTTTTCAAAGAGCATCTAGGGAGAATGCCTTATTCTCTAGGAGCAAAAGGAAAAAAAATAAAATAAATGGCTCTTCACAGCCCCGTCCTTGTGCCACAGTTAAGACAGAGGTTTATATTTTAGTTCTGGTCCTGTAATCTTTTAAAATTAAAGAATTCACATGTTTTAAAGAAATTAATGGAACAGAAGAAAAGAAAAGGTGAAGCCAATAGATTTGTTAGATTGTAAGATCTTCTCTATTGGTAGGCCAGTCACGGCAAAGCAACGGCGTGTAAAGTTCTTCTTTAGCAATGTAACTTGTCACCAGAACCAACAAAATTGATAGGATCTCAATTTAGTTACAAATATTGCCACTATTAACAATCCAGCTCCATAGCCCACAGCAAAGAGTAGAGAAAATACAATTTTTATGTAAATAATCAAAAATCAGGAATGTCACAGGAATTCATTATGATCAAACCCAGCACTATCTTTAAACAAAACAAAAGCTAAAGATTTGAATTCCTTAATTAAAATTCAATTTGGCAAACATAATTTCTCCAAGAAAGTCTTAATAAGAAAATTCTTGTTACTGATATACAACTCCCTAGTCCAGTATTTACAGTATAAAGGATTGTTTATCCTCATCTATGCTTCTAAACCCCCACCTTTGTCAAATGATGTCAACTTCTAAACTCACTACAGAGAGAATAGCCTCTCTGACGGCAGAAAGACGAAAGGCAGGGGAGCTGCACAATGGCAGCTGATGGCTTTGATGTCAGTGGGATGCTGAACCTGCTCTGAGATTTAATCTGAGCTTTAATAGAATGATCCCAGGTAGTGAACACTATTCTCCAAATAGAATTAGCACCTGGCATTGATCTTTCATACTTTATATGAAAACACAGAGCAGATTCACAACCCTAGTGACCACTGTCACCAACCATCATGGGGTTGCATGACCACCTCCATGGACAGAAAGAACACAAGATGGGATCATGACTTAGACATGGTTATACTGATGATTTGCTCGTTGGGCATGTCAGCCCACCCTCTCTATATCTGGAACACATGTGAGTATATTTACATGAAGCTCATTTTGATTCATTCCAAATGTGCAGAAGTAGGGGGTACGGCAAACAGTCATGCATGTTGCAGGAAGGAGCAGGCCCAACAGTTATGGAGACAGCAGGGAGTGTGGGAGCTGGTATTGTGCTGCTCAAATTTCAGTGAACCATTTAAAGAGAAGGAACCAGGGGCACCGTTTCAGCATGTGGGGGCAGTTAAATGAGCTTGCATATATTGCACATGTCTGGGTGTGTGGCAGGTTTATAGGGAGACCACAGCTTGAAGACCCACTCTAGGTTTTTATAACTCAGTGACTCTAAAGTGGATTTGCAGTGATAATTCTTGATTTATCTGTCTATTTACTACAGTAGTGTTAGCAACATAGGTTAAATGCCTTGTGTGGATGCTTGTTTAGTTATTTGCAGACACAAAGGGAGAATCTCCATTACACAGAGAGACACACAGAACACTTGATACAGAAGATATGCTCAAAGTCTACATCAGGGCTTTCCAAACAGTGTGCCGTGACATGTTACTGTGTCACTTGAAGTGTATAGATGTGTCACCTACAATTTTAGAAATGTATGTTATTATTTATAAATCATATATTTTTAAAAATATATGAAAGGTTTTCATGAGATATGTTGTGTCCCATACATTTTGTTATTACTATTTATGTATGTGTCTGTCCAGTTTGCTAGTAAAACTGAAATTACTGTGTCACAAAATGATGCATGTCTAAAAAGTGTGTCACCAACATGAAAAGTTTGGAAAGCTCTGGTCTATATACACTGAGAGGATGGAAATGTTCCTTTTAATTCCCAGAATCCTGCAGTGACCTGGTTGGTATAGTTTTCCACTTTTTTGTCAGGATTTTTGGCTGGGTCTTAGGACTTCAAGGGTCTCTGAGGGCCACAGCATTTCCATTAATACAGCATAAATACACATCAATACAGTATAAAAAATTGTATAAAATCTCAATGTTGATGGCGGCTACCAGAAAGGAGATCACCAAGAATTGGAATTTGAGAGACAGCATGTCCTCAGGAACCCAGCTTAGTAAGATAGGATATACCACTCTGCTTGAAAAAACTAACACTTTAATTAAGGCCCTTAGGTGAAACCACTATGACAACTCTGGCCCTTTTTGCACTGCATTTTCCATGCGAAGGAGGGCCTGGAGTGTTGAGTGATTGTGAGGAGCGATCTCCATGACGCACTCACAATTACGCGACGCTCCAGAGGCCGGCAGGAGGTGATCACACACCTTTTCATTTTTGGCTAGGAGCCGAAAATGGTGTGCAATCACGCATTGCTTCCGGGCCCGCACACACTTACCTGGCGTGCAGAGCCTCCGGAGCCGCGCTGGTTGCGCTTCCTGCCCCAGTGCAGCCTGGGAAAGTCCCAGGCTGCACTGCGAAAGGAAGAGGTGGGGCTCTTGCATGAGCAGGCAGCTCATGCGGAGCCAACGGATCCCGGACGCATGATCCCCGCACCCCAGTGCCGGAAGAAGATAAGATGCAGCAAGGGCCTTAGTGTCAGTATGGTATACATTTATTGTCTTTGCCTGTGAAGAGTCATATGGAACCAAAACAAGTTTTAACTATTTTAACTTTGTTTTAATTCTTAAGTGTTTAATTTGTGTTATAACTTTTGTATTCTGTGATATTAAGTATGTTTTTTAAAAAATAATTGTAAGCCACTTTGAGTCCCAACCAAGAAAAAAGTTGGGTATAAATAAAGATAACAACAACAATAACCAACACAAAACCAGGTAAACTCTGGGAGAAACTCATTGTAATGGACTGACAATAGTTGATGATATTGACTTTGGAACTAAACAAGATACCCCATGGGTGTTGATTCTGTAGCAAAACTATAAGGGCATAAAAGAAAAGTGGTGAAAAAAACCACAAGACAGCAGTGTAATATGTTCAGGACCAATACTTTTCACAATTCTTTGTGTTAAGAATTCTCTGTATAAGCCTTGATACACAGCCTTTTTGCATTATTACTAAAACTTGAGTACACATACGTATCCATTCAAAACATGGGGGAGAGGACCTGCATACAGCCTGTGGCCTGAGGTTTCTCCTCCTCTGATCTAAAACGCACACGAAAAAATAAAAGTCTTTCAGCAGAGCTTGTGAAAAAGGACCTGGGCTCACATCTCACCTTCCTCAGCTGCTCAAAGCCTCATCTGAAAAGATTCTTAGTACCCCCTCTCACCAGCAGAAGCAAAGAGTGCATCTGGGTGGACGAAGCAAGCCCTGAACTCTGCTTCAGTGCCACCTGTGTCCCTTTAACCACTTTGGCAAACCCCAGTTACAGAATCTAATCATGTCAGTTGCACTGTGGGGCTCATTGGGCCCATCTGTCCAATAGTCTCATGTGTACTCTTCTGTTTCAGGCTCTGCCCAGTTAGTTGACATCTGCCATATGGATCTGTCCCTAGGTAAAAGAATCACCACTATCAACAGGACACTTTCTTTCTTTCTTTCTTTCTTTCTTTCTTTCTTTCTTTCTTTCTTTCTTTCTTTCTTTCTTCCTTCCTTCCTTCCTTCCTTCCTTCCTTCCTTCCTTCCTTCCTTCCTTCTTTCCTTCCTCTCTCTCTCTCTCTCCCTTTCAGGATAATAGAGAAACTGGAAAGGGAATCTGCTATATTTTTGGCAGAGCTTTGATGGTGCTAGTTTTTTGGAACTAGATCTCCCCAAATCCTCCAACTAGTATAGCTGTGGCTGTCATTTTTGGACACCCCACTTCTGATCCCAAAGTGCCCTTTCTTAAACAGGATAAATAAAGATAGAACGGCTGAAGTGACAGAGTTCACGCACTCAGTAAGAATTTCTCAGTTTTGAAATGGACAAAGGCTGTGAGCTGTTGTCTCACTTCAAAAATTACCCCAAAGGAAGCAAACTTTTTAGAGTGCTTAACTAAGATGTGCTCCTACCTTTTTCATTCTAGGCTTCTTAACCTGATGTTCAGTGCATTTGTGTGTACCTTTATTAGAGATGTAAATCCTTGGCTATTTCATCCTTGCATGCAGGGACAAATAATTATGGTGTTTACTTCCCTCTGAGGGAGAATATGAATCATCCTTTACAGAATTCTACTCATTTTTTAACGTCCTGAAGCAAGGCAGAAGAATTATTCTGTAGGGCAAAATCCATTTTCTGCACAGAAAATAGGTTTGATGTGCAGGAAACAGTATTTTCTGAGCAGTATTTTCTGCCCACAATTTTGTTGTTTGTTTGCAAGAAACACATTTTTTGTGTGTGTAGAGGACACTTTTATTGTACAAAAAAATCTTGTGTTTTTCTTTGAAGAATAATTCCTCTGCCACACTTTAAGACATTCAAATACTGGGAGAAAAGGGTGTAAAATTCTATTATTCTTCCTTATGAGGCTTCCTGACAAACAGGGAACCTGTTTTAGTCAAGCTGGAAATGAATAATTGAGGACATCCTCTCCATTTCTAATATTTATGCACATAGATTACATAATTTAGCTCATTTACACTATAATTGCATATATGTTTACTCAGAAGCAAGCTTTATTTTCTGTAATGGGATTTACTTGCTTGTATAGGTTTGCAGCAATAAAGAAGCTGATGAATTAATCAAGCCGTCTTCCTCTTCCTCCTCTTTTTTTAAACAGAAACCAGTTAGTTCTTGAAGCATTCTAGTATTCCTATCTTAGCCTCTCGAGGCATCAGCGATCTGAGAACAGGCTGAACGCGCTTGCCAAAATATGTTATTTATGCATCTCTTGGACACTAGCGGATAGGAAAGAGAGCGGCGGTTGGAGGATGGGAAAAGACTTCAGCGCAACACTTTCTTTTCCTTTTTTTTAAAATGCGACTTGTCACATTGACGTCTTTGTCCGCTTTTAATTCGCGGAACCGCAGCCCACGAGGTGGCGCTGTTGCCTCAGGCAGGGAGACGCGGCCCGGCTCGTTCTTTTTCGTCTCCGCGAGCGTGAACGAAATGCGCTGCTGAGATTCCTTCTCTTTTCCTTCGCCTTTTTTTTAATGGGGGGGGAGTCGACCTGGAAGGCAGAGCTAGGTGAAGGGAGAGGGGTGGGGGGAACCTTTCTTCCCAGCCCGAAAAGCGCCCGAAGGAAAGTGCGACGGCCGAAGTATGTGGAATGGTTTGGCCGCTTTCCTAACCCGGTTTCATGGAACTCCCGCAGTAGGTAAAGGCGAGAGGGACGCCGGACTACACCAGATCTCTTTGCAGAGGGGGTTTTTACACCCTGCGCTCAGAGTGTGTGTGTGTGTGTGTTGGGTGCGAGCTCCCTGGACCTTAAAGGCATTGCAATGAGGTTGTGATCTCGCGGAGAAATCTCCACTCACGGACACACAGAAAGCAACGCCTCGACGTCAAGGATTTGGCAAGCAATGCACCCACTTGCGCACTAGCCTGCTATAGTGCTCTTACTCCACTTTCAACATGCTATGGAATCCTGGGGTTTGCCGTTTAGGCCCCTCCCTAAACTGCAAACCCCAGGATTCCATAGGATGTTGCAAGTGGAGTAAGAGCACTGGAACACGCTAGTGCGCAAATAGCCAAGGTCTCTCTTTCTCTCCCCGCACAAGCTGTGCATATACATTTCCTTGATACCTATTTTTCTCCCGAGGAAAAGGAGGCGAGAAACGATGTTTTAAAAGGACCTCTTCGCCCCCCTTCCCCTTTCTCCTGCCGCTCTCTCAAGAGGGATCCCCATTTCTTCTCGGATCCTAGCGTAGCACCTCACGTCTGCCAATGGCGAGTTAAAAACATAATGACCTGGATTTCATCGCCAGCTCCCCACGGGGCTTGGTGGCGGGGGCAGGTGGAGAACAACGTCCTTTGCGACGCTTTCTTACGATCGAAGGAAGACTCAGAAACGAGGAGCTATTCTGTAGAAAAATCCCCGAGACGTCCAATCTGTTGCTCCCCTAGCCCCATAGCCCTCTGGCTAGTACGGAACATATTTTTTTTCCCCTCATCCACAGATTGCTCGTGAAAACGGCCGGCGATCTAACGCAGAGTCGATTCGAATTAAACCGTGCGCGCACGAAGCGGACGCCAGTTCGGTCTTCTTTTACCGTCACTCACGTCGTGGAAGACACAAGAATAAGGGGGAAAAAATAAAGATGATGATATCTAGATAAAGAGCTGGCGATCGGCGTGATTATTACGATTACGATCCTTTTAAAAAGGGGGGGTCAGTGAAGCTAGCAACGGGATGACAGTAGCAAAGAGACCTTTGCCAGTCCCTTTCTTCCCGCCGATGTCGAATCGAGACGGATCTGGTTAATTTTCAGGCATCTCCCTTTCACCCCCGGAATTCGGAGCCCGCGCTGAGTCTCACTACTGAGGGAGGAGGAGAAAGCGGGGGGGATAGCTAATTAATTTGAAAAGCAGCCTTGTGCCAACCTGGGAGGCAGGCGCTTGTGCTATAAAACTCGGGGCGATGACGCCGCCGACCGGTGTGTGTGTCGGGGGGACGAACAGCGACCCGCGCCCAGCCCCGCCTCCGTCCTCCTCTTTCCGCCCCGGTCGGGGAAGACGGAGCGGCGAGGCGCGGAGCCCGGCCGCGAGGGGGCGTGGCTCCGGGGGCGGGCCCGAGGGCGCGGCTCGGCCGGCGAGCGACGCCTCCGACAGGCGGGCGGCTTGACGGGCGGCGGGACGTCACGGGCCCTCGCCCCCCGCCCCCTTGGCAATGTCTACAGCCCGCTGCACTCCCAATGTAAGCATTTATTCCACTGGGATAGAGGAGGCTGCTGGAGCAGCGCCGGCACCAAAAAAAGCCATGGCTGGGATTGTACATTTCGCCGTCCTTGCGCTTCTGGCGGGGGTTTGCGAGGGGGTCACCGGCTCTCGGGTCTATCCCGCCAACGAAGGTGAGTGGAGAGGGAGAAAGCAGCGGCTCTCGGGAGCGCCTGATCGCGCTCTGCGTGGGTGTCCCGGGCCGATCGGGAGTTCTTCTCCCCGCTCTTGCTGGCGGCGGTGGGGGTCCGATGGCTAGGTATGTTGGCGGGGCGGGAGCCCTTTGCTTCCCTGGGCCATCCCCGTCGAGGGGATCTCCAGGCTTCGGGACGGGGCGACGTCTCTTCCCCCTCGCCTTTATGTTGTTTTTTTTAAATGATTTTTTTTTATTTTAAATTTTTGCAGCACCCAGTGCTGCTGTTTTTGTTTTTGCTTTTGTTTTTTGTGGGCAAGGCAACTGGAGCGCGGGCAGGAGGGAAAAGTTAGCCCTATCCGCCCGCAGGAAGGGACCGATCGTGCCCGGTGCGCAAAATCAAGCAGATGGCGGAGGGAGAGAAAAACCCAAAGCAAGGCGAGCCCTTCCAAATACAGTAGGTATATATAGGCAGATATGTAGGTATATGTGGGGAGATTCTCTCTCTTCCCTCCTTAATAGGAGCTTCGCTCCCCCACCACCTCCAATTCCAAGCCCAGTCCTGGCTTGCCAAAGCCCTTCCCAACTCACTCCCCAGCGATGGAGAGGCGAGCGTTTGGAGTTAGTTGGCTAGCCGGCCGCTTGGCTTGCCTGTTCGCTCGCTCTGATCCTTCCTGCTTTTCCGGAGCTGGATTTGCCGCAAACGCTTCGCCGTCGGTTGCGCTCGGCCGGCCCCGTGCGCGCTCCGCGGCGCAAAACCTCGTGGGAGCTTGACCTGGATTTCCAGCGCTGCGCGCGATCCAACCTCAGCCGCATCCCCTGCGCTCCAACTCTCAGCGATGGGAGCCTTCGACGAAGAGGCTTGGCGGCGTTAACTCGTCCCGGGCTGGCGGATCCCCGCCAGCCCGGGACGAGTTAACGCCGCCAAGCCTCTTCGTCGAAGGCTCCCATCGCTGAGAGTTGGAGCCCAAGGAAGGCGATCCGCTCGGATATTTTTTTTAATTACATTATTATTTATTCTGGCCCTTAGCCATCAAGTCCCCAACAGCCTTTCTTCTTTGAAAGAAGCTGCGCTTTTTTTCTCTTTTTCCATCCATTCTTCTTTTTTTCACCACCTGATCTCATGCTCCTGCTGATGCATTCAGGAGCTGGTGTACGGACTGGGCTCTTACCGGAAAAAAAAAAATGACCTTCGTCTTGACGAAGGAAAAGCAAGAAAACGAACGAAGGGAAGAAAACACGGCTTGGAGGGGTTGGGAGTCCTTGGTTTCACAGGCGGGGACACGCGTCGCTCGGCCTGGGGGGCGAGTTTCACGCATCAAGGGGGTTTGCACGTTCTTGCACTGGCTTCACCGGGAAGCGCGCGCGCACGCGCGTGTCCGTGCGTGTGTGAGCAGAAGGAGAGCAAGGCAGGCGCTCCTGCACATTCATGCCTTCCTTATGTGTGTCTATCGGCGGGAGGACCCGATTTCTCCCCTAATGTTCGTTTCAGATTTTTAATTCCGCCCCGGAAACTTCTCCCGCGCCCTTGTCGGATACCTGAAAATCACCTGGTGCAGAACACAAATGCGCACATGCATTTTAAACTTGGGGCTGAGAAGTAATGGAGTTTGGCGGTTGCTTTGCCACTGGTTATCTCTGAGAGATGGGATCATTCTTGCAGCCTTCCTCCTTTTCCCAGCCTCCCCCTTTCCATATTCTATTATCTCCTTTCCCACAAGGTCCTCCTTTTTTGGTCTTTCATTTGTCTCTTAATTCGACGGGTGTTTTAGCTTTGGCCTCTGTGGTGAAGAAGCAGTAGACTGGAGATGTTGAAAAATTCTTCCCTGTACCATGTTCAGTAACCTCAGTCTTTGAAGTGTGTGTGTGTGTGTGTGTGTGTGTGTGTGAAAGAGAGAGAGAGAGGGGAGGGACAATGGGATAACATTTGACACCCCCAAAATCATGTTCTGCCTCACTGGATGTACTCTTTCCCCCCTTAAGCTGAATAATATCAGTGTGAAAAAGCCATCCCACTTGTGTAAAACCCTTATTTGTGATTTATGAGAAACCTGTAGTTTTACAGGGTCACCCACCCCTTGGGAAGGCAAACCGAGCAGCTGCGATGTCATTGAATCTGTCTCAGCATCTTTTAAGTCAAATCCGTGCCGGGGGAGCCATTTTTTACTCTTAACACACCGCCAGCACTTGCTCCATCTTGAACAGGAGACTCCGAGGAGACACAGCGTATGGCCTCTTCGTGGTGGAGGGCGGAAGAACAAGCTGTTTGTCTTGTGGTCTTCCTTCTCTCCCTCCCCTTCCCATGCTGCTAGCACCCCATCAGCTACTTTCCCCCTGCATTCAGTCTCTAACTTCTAGCTAGGAGTCTAAAGAGGAAAAGATACATTTAAAATAAGCTTGCTTTCTTCCCCTTACAATTATCCTTAGACACCCACACTGCAAGAAGGGAACGCACATGCTGGGTTCAGACCACAGGGATGAGAATCCATAGCTCTCCTCCATTAAAAAAGAAATGTGGAGTTTTGGTTGGCACTGATTGCATCCATTTGGAATAAGCTACATTTGAAGTTACATACAGCACCTAATCTGACGTTCACAGATACTTTTATAAGAAATGTACATTTCATGGATAGAAGTGAAAGATGAAAGGAATAAGAGGGCTAAAGGCAGTTGTGGGTTCCAGATACAGCAGACACACTGAGTCAACAGCAGAGTGGTCATCTGACCCCTGGCCTGTGGTACCAGGATGAGCGTTTAGATTTAGGCCCAGGACACTTGTTACAAAACAAATTAAATTACCTTGCAGTCGTCCTATAAGAGGACGGTAAATTAAATCTGGGCTTGCCCTCTGGTGTATGTTCACCTGTCCCTTCAGCTTTATATACCTCAAAGGCTGTGATCTTAAATGTATTGATTAGTGAGCCAGCCTCATAAAACTCAGTGTGACTGTGTTAGGAATCTGCACTGTGTGGCTCCCAACCTAGAAGTATGTCTTATTCACCTCAGTGGGACTTCCCTTTGATTACACTTGCTCAGGATTGCACTGTATATAACACTGAGGAAACTAATAAAAACCACCACTTTCCTATAGTAATATTTCTCTTCACATTCATTCCTTTGAAAATGCAAATAGATTCCATTTGGATGCAGGTGGTAAAACTGTCAGAGCAGTGCCTTTGGGAAGATCTTTTCTACAGTTGCATGCGGTTCAGACTGGTTCAGAGAATGTGCTGTAAGCTGAACAGGGCTGAGTTCAAATTGGAGTCCAAAGCCACAGAGAATCACTAGGTGGCCTCTAGGTTCTATGGCCCACCATGCTGTCTTATTATTTACAGGATGAGGTGACTGAGACTGGTTTGCCTTATAGCAGAGATTGGTGAGGGCACTGTCATTACTGTGAAAACTTCAAGCACTGTTGATCTCACCCCATAACAAATGTTGCATTTTAAGTTACCTTATAGTTGCACATAGCTAAAGCCCAATTATTTTTGGCAGGATTAATCATTTCTTTGGATGCAAGTCTTACTGAGTTCAGTGAGATTTACTGCTTGATAGATGTGCACAAAATTGTGCATTTGTCTGGATCAAGTTTACCAAGGGTGAGTGGGTATACTTGTAAATGAAATCTTCTGACTTACAATTAAACTAAGTCCATACTTGCATTGGCCTGGCTTTGAAGACGGAGGGCAGAGTTCAACTAGTATCTTGCTCCTTCTCACATGTGGAAACAGTCAGATGATGTTCTCTATAATTCAGTCTGAACTTTGTTATTAAATGGAACTTAATATTTATGTATTGGTATCCCCTTACCCCTCTTTCTCTCTCTCTTTTTTTGCAGTTACTTTGTTGGATTCCAGATCAGTTCAGGGTGAGCTTGGGTGGATAGCAAGTCCATTGGAAGGAGGGGTAAGTTTTGACTCTCTAATCATAAAGGTAAAAGAGAATGATTAGTTAAGTTTCTGGTGAATCTTAATGGCACAATTGTTGCTGATTGTTGGAACGAGATCAGATTTCTTTCCTGGCTTATGATGTGAATTACACTTTGTTACAGAAACTTTATACTCCCCTTTGGCTGTTTCTGTCATGGAAGAACTGTTGGGAATGAAAAGGCATTTTCTTAAAAGAACTTTGATCAAGGAACATGTATTTTACTATCCCATCCTAAGCATGTTCCTTCAGGAGTAAATTACACACCGTTTACCTTTTAGTAAACTTGC
Source organism: Iguana delicatissima (assembly GCA_948472985.1). Classification (NCBI taxonomy): domain Eukaryota; kingdom Metazoa; phylum Chordata; class Lepidosauria; order Squamata; family Iguanidae; genus Iguana; species Iguana delicatissima. The sequence goes on along the minus strand of CAOKZL010003790.1, from coordinate 16,419 downwards.
TTTTGGATTGCCTTTTCTTGTTTACTTAGCAGGCCCACGTGTTTAGTAGAGATTATTTTTAAGGTAAGTGTGCATAAGATTACGGCCCTAGATATTTAAGACATCAGATGATTGACTAGAGTCCCGTGCCTATTTTCTTCCAAGGCTTTTTTAAAAAAAGTTTGAATGTATTGCTTTGTATGAAAGTTGCATTGAAAGTCCAAACATCTGCCCAAATTATACAATTATTATGTCTTTTTTCAGTGACAACATGCACTCTTGCTGTCTGTAAAAACTACTTTAATATTTTAATACAGTGAGGGTTAAAATATATCCAAGACAAACCCAGAGATATGAAGTGACAGTCATTAATAGATTTACCTTCCCAGTGAGTGAAAACAGACCTTCTCTGAGTTGATAGTCTAGTTCACAGGTTTCCTTGTACTTTTTCTTTTTTTTAACATCTGTCAAAATGTCTGCTTTTGGGGGGTAGCAGTGTGTTGTACAAAGAAAAGCAGAACAAGAGCTTGGACTAATCCATTGGTGAATGGAGAATGTTTAACACATTTGCAGATTTGGACGCTGGGAGAGAACAGGATCTCAGCTTAGTCAGCTCTACACAGACCTTCACTCCTAATTTAGCAGAAGATTTGTAGATAAGTAGCATGTGGCCAGTCCACAGTAGTGCTGAGGAACTGCTGAGCGGACTGTAATTTTTATTATATTGGGTAACCAAGAATACTCACTGTGTCATGGGATCAGGAATTTTATTAATTAAGAAAAACATAACCTTATTTTCATTGCCACACACATAGGGTGGATATTAAGAACAATTTCAGGGGGTAGGGGGCAGTTGAATGCTAGCAGTGAAAGTGGCACTCCTAGCTACATTCAAATACACTTAAATCCCTTTAAAATTAAATGGAAACCTTTTTTTATGGCGCTTAAAGGCAAACAGCTCATGCTTAACTAAGTCCAAATAATTACAAACGAAGGTCTTAAAACATTACCAGATATATAACAAACACAAAAGCAGGTTCTTTCGGAGTGTTAATGAAATATACTGTAGGTTAACATTCCTTGTTCCTGTAATTAAAAAAAAGGGGGGAGGGAGAAGAAGTAGTGGTGGCAAATGGAAGGAATGTGAGGCAGTTTATTTAGTAATGCATTATGCATAAGGTCGGAATTAGCCCTATCATGGGAAAATGGAGGATTGGGTTGCTCCTATTGTTGCTGTCCTGAACTTGACGGCAGTCAAGTTGTGCTTTGCCTATGCACACAGTGCTGTCCCTAGAACCATCCCGCCTCCCCCCACCCTGCCATAGGGAATGATTGGCAGGCCTCTGGCAGTGGAGACAGCACACATTCACTGCTGATTGCAGGCAATTGCCCTCATCTTTTGACAGCGAGGAAAGGTACAGCTTTATCTCAGTGAGAGTCAGGCATACCTTGGAAAGATCAATTAATTAGGGTTGTTGGTTTTTTTGGTACATTGGAAACACCCCTTGTGTAGATTCAAATAGATTCATTTTGAATAAAGTCAGTAATCTATTAGATTGTGAGAGGAAATCATATGTTTAAAATGAACTTGCAAGGTGCCTCTGTTTTATTTCTCTCGGTGTGTCTGAATGATTAATTTATCTTCTTAAAATATTTTGTGGAGAGAGCTGTTGAGAGCTTTTTTGGGGGCTAGCTTCACTGAGGTAGAGGTTTTTAAAGTTAGGAGATTAAAAATTGAGGGCATAATTTGTTTTCAAGTCTATCTTTCTGGGAAAAAAATATTTTTAAAAACAACTTCATATGCTACAGATTTCTTTCAAAACACTAAATGGAGAACATTTTCTCTTTCTACCTCTCCCTTCCCCTTCTCTTTTTAAACCTCTTGTCCAAGATTGCCCAAAGATGTAGCTTTCAAAGATCAGCTCTCCTTCCTTTTATACCATGTGCAGGCTCACTGTATGTTGCAAAGCCCCCATTTTATAGATCCAGAACAGGTCATTCCTGAAGTGTGAAGTATTTTATGTGTTAATATGGGACACTGGAGATAAAAATAGACCACTTTAGCGGTGAATAGAGCTATTACTAAATCCATAGTAGCCCTAGAGGAATGAATGTGTTACATTATAAATTTGATTAATGATTTACCTTTTAAAATTCACAGTTGAAAGAAAATGCTAGGTCTGGAATGCTTTACTGTGGATTATTAAACCATGGCAAGGGTAGTTTTAGAAAGCTGAAAAGTCCACACCACCAGCATCACACACAAAAAAGGGCTTTGTTTTTGATCACACATTTTGGTATTCTTGCAGATGATGGCGATGATAAGGGTAATAATGATATTGTTTTATGGTACCTGGAAATGTGCAACTTCTGTTGTGTTCAACTGTTTAGCTCTAATGCTGAGGTGAACCTCTAATCAAAAATGCAAACAATATCATTGCGAGAAAAAGCAACAGAGGAGGAGGAAGGGAGGAATTTTGCAGCAAAGATCCAGTGAATGTAGCCATGTTCTTTTCACAGACTTCAATAGGCTTTAGGCCAGCCCTATAACCTGAGTTGTCTTTTGTGTAAACATGCAAAAGGAAATCCCATTGACAGTTCTTATTTCCCCTCTTCTTTTTCCTTTGCCCTCCCTGCCCCCATAGTATGATATAATGGAAAGTAATGGATTATAAAGGGCAGGACTGTAACGTAATACTTATTTTGTAGCAGCTGTAAATTAGAGAACTCTGTTGCTCATGTCATTGCAGCATTTTACATTGATAGATGGCTTTCCAGTTTTCCCTGCTATCGGTGACACAGTTTGACACAATGAGTATTGATTTATTTCCTCCCTCCCTCCTCTTTTGAATTTACGAGTATCTCTTGGCAATAACTCTAATATTATCCCTTTAGCTCTGGAGATTCTTGGTGTTAGCTGCTACAGATCTATAAGTGGATCTGGCTGTCCTTTTTAAGTTAAAGTGCACTTTCGTGTATAAACTTTAACAGTTATGACAGAATTCATTAAAGGGCAGGCTGAGGAGTCAAGCATCCATTTTCACAACCACATGGAGGGTTGTTAGCATGCCCACTCAGAAGGAAGTCCCATTGAGTTCAGTGGCGCTTACTTCCAGGAAAGTGCACACAGGACTGCAGCGTTAACAGCTCATTGTTAGGAAGTCCCTAAAAGCTGGCATGATAACCTTATTCCAATTTTTGCCCCTCCCCTTCTTCATTGTTGAGCCTGGAATCTCCATAGTCTGTGCCTAAATGGGAAAAAGCCCCCCCCCCGTCTTTGAACCTTAATTTAGCAGAACGGTGCTTCTTTTACAAAAAGGAGAGACAGAAAAAGGCACAGCAGTTGCTTTCTCTCCTGTATCATGTGATTAACATAATCTCATTTAACTTTTTTTCCCCCCAGAGCTCTTAGGGGCCACTTCCACTGTTCTTTTCTTTTGTGATATGTTCATCACACTCCTGCTGCAACACTGCAGAGTAGCATAGAATCAAATTCATCCTTAATTGAGGTTTCAATTTTGGGCTCAACCGAGTGAGCCTTTCCCCCACATCCTTCAGTATGTGAATCAGTTAGGCTCTATGGATTTCTAAGGCATGGCTTGTTCCTTCATTATTGAAATTACAGTTCTTCTTCGGAGGCATCTGAAGTTGAAACAAAACCACTGGGTGCAAGCCAGAAAAACCAAGACATGCTGAAATTCCACTGAGATCTTTGAAGGATGGTGCCTGCATCTGATATGTGTAATCCTTTAGCACTGAAGAACAACAAAGCCTTAACCATTGCTATTGATTAAAAATGGCCTTGAATTATTTTGTGTCACTTTTTTTATGCTTCATGGATGGGGCTAACCCTCTGCTAAGGCCATGCATCTAATAAATATTTGTTGACAGCCAGTCATGTCCTCTGTAGTCTGTCCAAGCTGAAGATGGTTAAACAGGTGAAAATGGCTGGCACTAGCCATGAAGAGCAGCTGTGGAAAGTACAGAAGGATAGTAAGCTGGTGCAATGTAATTTTATTGTTTCCTTCCTAGTACTGGAGCTGGGGCAACCAGAGGAAGTCCTCTGGGAGGCAGAAGCTTTATGGAATATGGTAGAGTCCTGCTGGCGGGAACATGAATTGTCCCAGAGCCCAGAAAAGCTACCTTTTTGACCACATCCTCCAGTTGGCAGCACTGCTAGTTGAGGAGTTTTGGGAGCAGTAGTAGAAAACAAAAGTTCCTTCTCCATGCTCTAGAATTCAGGATTTGGAATATCCTGGTTCATCTCTGATATAAATGCTTTGGGTGACAAGGTGTCATCTTCTGATACTTTCTCTTCCTGCTCTCCCTCCCCATTATTATAGACATAGTAATACTGTCTATATTTAAAGACAGTTGAGGGAGATACTGAACTAGGAAGAGCAATGGAAGTAATCCTACTTTGATTCACATAGCTGGCCCAGTGAATTCATTATTGTCCACATGGACAGGCAGCAGCTGTCCTGCTGTTTGGACAAGAGAAGATCTATTTGGAGGTTATGGGAATCAAACTCAAGATATGTTGCAAGCAAAGCATATGCTTACCATGGAGTTAGGAAAAAAATATTTTTGGAATAGCCATGATGACTGGGGGCTGGGGCTGGTAGTCCAAAAAAGAAACTTTTCCAAGGTATTTTCTGTTACTGAGTTATGATTCTTTTGGCCATAAACAACACATACAAAGTACTTTGAACAGTCAGAAATTATACTTTAAACCAGTACAGTAACGAGATGTACCACCATGTATAAATCATTATTGTGAAGATCGGATTTTGTTTTTTATGTTTTTTCATTGATTATGTACAAAATCCTTGATGAGTTTGTTAGACTACCAGTCCTGTGCGGTTCCTGGTAAGTCTCATTGAACCTAATGGGATTTATTTCTGAGTTGTGATTTTTCTTTGCATTTTGCTCAGATGTCTCTATACAGGAGATAATGCCTCAGGCTGCATAACTGTTAGGTTCCTTTTTGGTTTTACAAAACTACTAGCAGAATCCAGTCTGTTTATGTCATATAGAAGAACAACAAGGAGGTGGTTAACAGGTCTGACATTTCTTCTGCTCATTTGAAACATCGCATTTCTCTGAGATCCTAAACTAATCTGGTTTTAAACATGTATTTGCTCTTAGCATGCAGATCTCAGGTATTCCAAGCTTCCGGTATGTCTTGATTTAATGAGTTCTTTGTGTGTATGACCAGGAAGCATAAATGAAATCTTTTGGGAGGGAATCAAACCATTAAGTTTTCTTGTTTGTTCCTACTTTCTACATGATTCCATTTCATGTTTATTCTTTTGGTTCTTTGCAGTGGGAAGAAGTGAGCATTATGGATGAGAAAAATACTCCCATCCGCACATATCAAGTCTGCAATGTGATGGAGCCAAGTCAGAACAATTGGTTACGAACTGATTGGATTCCACGAGAGGGGGCTCAGAGGGTTTATATTGAAATCAAGTTCACACTAAGAGACTGCAACAGCCTGCCAGGTGTCATGGGGACTTGCAAAGAGACTTTTAACCTCTATTACTATGAGTCGAGCAATGACAAGGAGCGCTTTATTCGAGAAAGCCAGTTTGCCAAGATTGATACTATTGCTGCTGACGAGAGTTTCACACAGGTGGACATTGGAGACCGGATCATGAAACTTAATACAGAGATACGTGATGTGGGACCACTGAGCAAGAAGGGATTTTACCTGGCTTTCCAGGATGTCGGGGCGTGCATTGCCTTGGTGTCTGTCCGCGTTTTCTACAAGAAGTGCCCATTGACAGTCCGCAACTTGGCTCAGTTTCCAGACACCATCACTGGGGCTGATACTTCTTCTCTGGTGGAAGTCCGTGGTTCATGTGTCAACAATTCTGAAGAGAAGGATGTACCAAAAATGTATTGTGGAGCAGATGGCGAATGGCTGGTCCCCATTGGCAACTGCCTATGTAACGCCGGCTATGAAGAGCGCAATGGAGAATGCCAAGGTAAGCTCCTCTGCATTATACAGTTCATTATGGGTTGGTGTATATAATTGAATCAGAGATAAGAGTAAATGGAAGCAAGCCAGTAATTAACAATCCCTATGGGATGCAGCAGGACAGAGGGGTCTAATGAGGAAGTCCAGTGGTTCCAGGTGGCAGGGCTAAAGATTGTGTAATCGTCAGTAGAGGGGAGAACATATTTGCCTTCCAAGGGTAGATCAGAGCCTTCTAGTGCCATAATTAAATGGTTGTGTAAGGCATGTATCAGAGCCATCCTTGTTTAAAGCAACAGACTTTTTCTTCCTCTTAAAAATAATAGTGAAACTATTTTACACCTGCACGTGTGTGTGTGTGTGTATGTAATGGCAAGACAAATTTATCTGAAATTACGAACGCATCAATAGCAATCTGTCCTCTCCTTATTTGCACTTCTTTTCATGATTCTTTTAGGCCCTTAAGATCTAACTCTTTAGTGTCTCATTTGAGAATTTAGGCACTAAATAATCCCTGAATACGTGACATGTCTGCTTTTGTGAAATATTTTTATTTCTCAGAGAGTCTCTATTGTTTCCTTTACAAAGAAGTGTGCTAGAAAAGAAATGCAAGAAGTCATCTGTATGCCCCTTCCTCTGCAGAATTAAGGATTAAGTTTGGTATAAAAGGCAGCTTATCTGAAAGGAAAAGAAGGAGGGGTAGATTTAAATCTCTCTTGTGAGCCCCGTGATTTTTAGTTATACATTATCATGATTTTCAAAGTAGTCTATTACTGATTAGGGACTTGATGACCCATTTAAGCACGTGTTCAGGATCAGTCTCTAATGTCCTTTTTTTTTTTTTTTTTTGACAAATGAATGGCTCTTTGTATGTATTGCTAAAGAGGCAAAACTGAACTGGGCCCAGTAAAGCTTGGTCAGTAAAGCTTCACTTTAATTACACTTTCCTACGGCCAATTATTTAGAATGATAGATACAAGATGATAAGAGAGATAACAGACAGAAACGGACTGGTGCCCCCCCCAAAAAAACAGGTATAGAATGGCAGTGTTCTCCTACACCAAAGAAATTGTCTATTGGAATTGCTTTATACGATCTTTTATGGGCAATGGGAAGTTCAGTATTACACTTTGGCAGGAAGGCAGTTCTTCCATTTTCATCAGATATGTGTCTGCTAGTAGGGGAAGGAGGATAGAGCACATCTTATTGGCAACACAATTATGAAGATTTGGAGGGAGAATTGACAAATGAATAGCATAATGACAGGGCACCATGTCTAGAGTAAATTATTCTGTCTCTTAGAGTGGACAGGAGCAGGAAACCTTTGCATGTCAAGAACAAATAAATTGTTTCCAACAGACAGACGTCAGGCTGAATAGATGTTTTTAAGAGACCTTCAGTGTCTTGGAGAAATTTTTAATTTTTACTATATAGTTTGTAAAGCAGCAGTTTTGGAGAGAGTGTCAATTTTAAGTGGTTCAGTTTATGAGGGAACAGTTGGTTTAAAATAGGTTTTTCTTTTTGCTCAGAGATTACTTTGCATTCTGCCAAAGGGGGTGTTAAGGCAGTATTGGCTAACCCTGACTGATGCAGAATTAAAACACTCCTCAAGTCATTGACCCACACATTATCTACTTTAATCACATGACAAGCAGAGCGTTGTATAGAAGTCACAACACAATGTTTTGGGAGAAGGACAGACAGTGTGGGCAGTGAGAAGCGGGGAAAAAGCAGCAGGTAGTTGAAATCAATATCTTTAGAGAACGTACCTAGAAACTCTCTCAGGCTTTACTGGGCTTAAAAGAAACCTGATTATTCACACCTTAGGTTAATGACAAATCCTGATGAGCTCATATATAAAGGGAAGAAAGAACTCTTTTGTCTTTTGTGTCTCCCATATTAAATCACCACATTAAAAAATCTCTTGAAAAGAATATGAAGCAGTCAGCACCCTTCAATATAATCATAATCATAATAACACCATCATTTTTTGAGAGACTTTAAAAACTAACATATTTTTATGGGATAAACTTTTGTAGGTTTTATAACCGACTTCATGAAATACAGCAAATGCTTATGCTGGAGAGAGAGAGAATGAGAGAGAGAGAGATCTCTAAGAAGCCACAAACTATTTGCTTTGCTACAAAAGACTAATATAGGTACTCCACTGGAAACAGTTTAAATCCTTTCATTAATTTTTGTTGTTGGTTTCATTATATATTATTGTAACTTCCTTCTAGACCCGTGATGAAACCACATAAGCACAGGTGAATCCACACTGTTCCCCAAATTCAGGCTTTGCTAAGGAATCATCTTTTAATTATGGTTGTTTCAAATCCTGTACCTTGTTAGTGTACAGGGAAATGAATAACCTAGAATCCAGACACACTTTTAGAGGCATAGCTTGGTATCTTTTTAGTAAAATCACTAAGAAGTGCCACTTGTAACTTTTATAAAAAAAAAAAATCTAGAAAATTTCTGTTATCACTGAATCCGAGGGCATCCTCCTCCCTCTGCTCAGTTATTCAATATGCTTTTTCCATTTTATTTTTCTTAAAAATAATTTTACTCCAAGTTACTGAGCAGGGTTAGAGGGTTGGGGGGAAGTGTTGCTAGGGACCTGGAAGACTGGTGTAAGAGAAGAAAGCCACCTCAAATCCACAGAAATTTAGAAAAGGACACTACTGACCCTGGGGGTGGAGGCTTGTGAACAGGGTCTACCCCAATTGTTTTTCCAGCATGCTGACTGTGGGAGGACAAATGCAAGAGGGGGTCAAAGGTCATTTGCTTCCTCATCCATCTTCCTCTTGTGATCCTGAGGTCAGAGCTAAGATTGATTAAGATCTTAAGAGCTCGACAAGGTTTGTTGGCCAAAAATGGGCAATGGGAATGATGGGGCAGAGGGTGTCCCTGTTGTTCTGAGACCTAACATTGCTTATCTGTTGGAGTCTTTAGAACCTAGGAGATGGAACGACATTTCCTCTTGGCTTGCTGTCCTCCCATGGTGTTTGTTGATTGAGATTTTTTTTTTTGAAAAAAAGATATATTGAGTCTACCAGGTGATGTCTGGCTTCCCCCACCCCCACCCTTAAGCAGCTGCCATTTCATTCAGCTTCTTGATGTGGAATAATATTTTCTGAAACCGAGGGGTTTTTTTTCCACCAAGGTTCTCTCTACTTTCCTCTTCTGTCTCTTTGGGAAAAAAAACGAGTGTTAAGTGAGAGGAATGTGTGATTGGGGTTAACAGAAACTTGAACCTGCTGAGTGGTTGGACTGAGGGAAAATGTTTCTGTTGAGACTTTACAGTAGTCCCAAGAGACTAGAGAAGCAGAAAGCAGCAGGATTTTTTTTCTAAAAAAAACCTTTAAAAATAAAGGATCCCCAAACCTGAGTAACTTTGCACTATGTACCCTTTTCAAAGCTTCTAGCTTAAAATAAGTGGTAAATGTTCTGAGATCTTTCCTTTTATTGGTTGCAAGATGTATAAAGGGGAAACACGAAGGGAGATACTGTTAATGGAACATGAAATTACTTTATCTTTGAGGCATATTTGAAGGCTAAGGTAATTACCTAAATGTGAGTGCTCTTTTGCTAAAATGTATCCTTGTGATTGAAATTGTTTTGGTACACATTAACTCAATGTGGTTTTGATTTTTGTTAGTTAATATCCTTATCAAACTAAAAAGATGTAGTATATGGAAAAAGGAAAGTAAATTGTAAATCAAGCAAGTAATAGAATTTTAGCCCTCTATAATTCTTGTGATGGTATCTGCACAAGTGGAAAGTTAAATTTTATGTACGCTGTTTGGTGTTAGTGCATCATAAAATCGGGTTTTTTTGGTAACAATTTGCATAACAGTCCCAAGTGTGCAGGGTTTCACAGTCTAACCCATTTTCTAGATTATATGTATTCTATTCAAGGTGTCTGGCAGAAAAATCCACCAGGTTTAATATGGCTTTGAAAACATTGCCATTTTTGGCATTTACCTTCTACCTTTGGATTTTTAAGCTTCAGTAATGAACATCATACAAATATCTAAATTTGTCTGTATTTCAGTTATTTATTTTCTTGCACCAGGAGAACAGGGATTGTTTGCTGTTTTTACTCAGGAGTTCATCTAATCTTTTCCCCTACTGAATACATTCTTAAAAAATTGTGGGTGCCTGTTCAATATGCATGATAGCAATCCTAAGCTGCTGTCCTTTCCATATTTTTCTACCTGCAACTTTTACTGAAATCAATGATTGTTGACCATGAGTATTGTATTTATTCATTATGTACAAGCATTTATTAACCACCTACAGCTACCAGTTTCAAAGTAGTCTACACAAATCATAACAACATAATATAAAGACAATACATAAAATCAGCATTCAGTATTTACAGGATAAATGGGACACGAATCAAATGCATGATAGGTTAAACTGCACAGGAGGGCTTTTGTTCAATGTGCACCTAAAAATAAGAATGGTCAGTTCATGTTTAATACTGGGTGGGAAGTTACACATAGTTGGTGCCACCACCCTACATGTCCAGGTCTGGATAATGATGGAATGGATCTTGTGTGGCTTTGTCGTTACCAGGAGACCTTCATAAGATGCTCTCGGTGTTGAGTTTGCTCTGTACAATGCAAGGAGGTGTCTCAGATGATCAGGTGCCAAATAACTAGGCAGATGACGCTTCAGATGTATCCAGAAAAAAGGCTGATCACATCAGCTTGATTTGTAAACTAGATATTAGTTTCTTGGGGTTTCTCTGTCTGGCTGTTTCCACATTACACTGTTACACTGTTGAAGATTAGGGAGGGGCACTTAGAATTCTGAGCCAGAGAGCTTTCTGGCCTTGGTAAACTACAAACCCCAGAATTCCACAGGATGCTGAAAGTGGAGTAATAGCACTATAACTGTGTAGGGTAGAAATGGCCTCTGTGTGTACTATAACAATGCATTGTTTATGGTGGTGTCCCATACCTTTCTACTAAGAAAGTGAACCCTACTGAAATTGTTGGAATAAGTCTCATTAAAATCAGTAGGGTTTACATTTGAGTAGTCAAGTGTAGAACTGCAGCATAGTTATTGAAAAATCATGTGTTTGTGTGGAAAATTTTGAGGGTCTTTTTTTAACTTTCAGAAAGAAAATTATGTAGAAATATATTGAGGCATGTGTTACGCAGATTTCTTATTGGACGGCCCTCTCTCAATACAGCTGGTTTCAGATTATCCACTAAAATTTATTGTGTTATTTCCCTCAATTTCTTTACATGTGACCGACCCATAGTGAACTCTAGGCTGGCCTTATCTTAAGTTCATAAAGAGCATGCGGGACTTTCCCATTTAGTGCACAAAATTTAAAATGAGCATTCTGACTTGTGGACTGGGCATGGAAATACAGCCTGGCTGTTGCTGGGTTATTTATCTGTGTTTAAAAGTGTGGTCCACTGATCTTAGATCTTTATTGCAACTGCGAGGGTAGATGATAAAAGAAGGCTCTGGCCATTGCTTGCGTCTTTTGAATCTCTTTCTCTCACCCCTTCCTTCCTCGACTTTCAACTTCTGGGATCAAAATGTTCTCTAATTTCATCCGATTAGGCTTCTTTCTTTTGATATCGTTTGTGGGAGCAGGTGAGGTCACATAGTTTCATGAGCTGGAAATAATTAACACTTCCATGACTAAACGGTCACTTTATGAATATGCAGGATTTGCTTCGCTCTCCCTGGGAAGCAAACATGTTGGCTTCGTTCTCCTTTGCTCCCATCGGAGGCTGGAGAAATTTCCCCTGTGAATGGAGGATTGTCAGCTGTCTGGCCAGTTTGACTTTTTGCATGCAGCAGATTCCTCATTTGCATATTTTGTATACACCCTCATGCAAAGTAGTCCACCCATTTCTCACTTTGACAAAGGAGATAAGCGCTTCCTTTGGAAGTCCTGAGGAGAAGCTCCTTCTATTTATTATGTAGATCCTAAAGTCTTGGATTTCATGCAAATCAATTCCATTTTGACTTAAGGTCTTTGTTTAAGAGATAGGGAGTGTGATATTTGCACAGCATTTCTCTTTGTGCCCCAGTCCTTCCTCTGCATGAGTGTGGCTTTGATTGTCACTACCTACACAACACCCCCCCACACCTTCTTTCCTTATGGGAAACCACAGCTTACCAGCACATAGCAGTTGGGTAAAAGAGTTCACACTTTGGGTTTGTGTATGAACTGTGTCTCAAAGTCTTGAAAATAAAAGCGACACTGGCTACCATTCAGCTTGGCTACAGTGGGAACACTTTTTTTTTTTTAATGACAATACGAAGTTGGGTTGCGCGTTGTCTTCCAATAGAGAAATTTCTGTTCTTGGGACTTTCTTGAGCAGTCATAAATCAAATGGGATGAGTAGTCATAAGTGGGATGCATAGGGAGCTGAAACTGTAGAGCACCTGATGGTGGTGATAATGGTGTGTGTGTGTATGATCAAATTAAATGAAATTTAACCTTGAAATGAATTTAGTATAAAATATAAAACATCTACAAAAAGAGATAATAGCTCTTTGTTGTAGTATAAAGATACAACTGTTTTACATGTTAAAATTTCCTGCCTCCATTGCTGGTCTGTTGCCTGCAGTAATGTATGATGGAATCCTGTTACTGGATCCAAAAGGCAAACTTGCTTGGGACAGATTGGCTGAAAGGTTTATTGATTAAATGAAAACACTGGCAGCACGTATCCCTTTCATTCCCCTCCCCGCTCCCCCCAAAAAAACCAAAGGATATGTACTGTTTTCATTTTGTGTGTTATAAATCAGCAGTCTGAAATTGGGACCTAATTCCATGCTAGATCTGTTTTCCCAACGAACAGTAAAGGGCAGATTTTTTTGCCCCCTGTGAATATGCACACAAAGCTTTTTGATGTGCAATTAGCGTTTAACTCAAAGTTAATTTCACAGAGCAGTAAACTGCAGAGTGTCAGGCCGTGTGGCATAATTAAGCAGAGGTTTAAAACAACAAAGAAACGTGCAAAGGCTCTAGCTCATTCCTGCGCAGCATTGGAGGAAGTGAGACCCTTTGCTTCCAAGTATAATTGGAAAGGCCATTAGGATTAAATAATACCAAGAGGCATCTCTTATTTGCCCTGTGTTTTTGCTTTGGCCTCTCAGAAGAAGTTATTTTCTCCTGACGCAACTGGACACAAGACAGTCACTTGTGTGAAACCTTTTTCTCCCTTTTCCCACAAAGGCCTTTCTAACCATCCCAGTGAAGTCATGAATACACTTTAAGAAATTTATTCTTCATTTAATTACATTCTTTTAACTATACACAGCTCAGTATTTAAGGTTTTTCCCTATCCTGGCCTGGAAATACAAAATGCAATTTGGAAATAAAAAAAATTAAAAGGGAATAGAAAAGTGAAATGTAAAGAAAATAAAAAAAAATTGAATAGAAAATGTTTTGAATCTGGAGTGTTACGTCATGCAGTGCTTCCAAGTGAAGAGCTCCTAGGTATCCTTTAAAAAAAAATGAGAGAAGCTGAAGAGGTTGTCTTAGGGACAGCCTGAAAAATTCTGTGAATAATAATAATAATAATAGAACAGTTGCAAAGTAAGAGCCTCACTTATAGTCATTCATATAGAGTTACTATGCGTAAAACTTGCTAGTATTACCAGTCAGACTCCTGGTGGAGGAAGTGCTTGTGTTTCTGTGCAGGGAATCTTCTGGCTTGAAGAAATAGCATTTTGTTTTCCTCTTAAAATTGCTGATTTTTAAAAGTTGTATTATTTATTAACCAATTCATTCATATATGCAAAATGATGTAAACTCATCTGTGCCAGGTAAGGAATGTGTCAGTTATCAGTTGCTATTTGTAGTATCTGTTGTTGCTCTGGAGAATCTTTAACCACTGTTAGTAGTTTGAACTGCTCTGGAGGATGACTTGTCTATCACTTTGAGTGCTCAAACATTCATCACATTGCATATCAGTCTCAGTTGCCCTTGAGAGAGAGAGAGAGAGAGACTGACCACCAAACCCACTGTTTTGTATGAATGAAAGACTTCTCCAAGTTGAATTTTGTGTACACCATGTAGACTACCTCAAATGTCCCCTCAACATCTGGTGTAAATCTGTCCAGATTGATAGAGGAATAGTTGTTGTTGTTTTTTCAAATAGTTAAACTTAAGATTTTTTTTAACACTGAAGTCATAAAAATCTTTATATGATTTCTGAAACTGTTCTATATAGATAGAAACATAGGTAGGAGAAATTAGGGTGCCACTTAGGCCCCACAAGTGATATTTTATGTACTAGTTGCCTGTATTCTAATTCAAACTATCCCAAACATGCCTTCCAAATTCATTGAAAATCTAAGGAAAAAGTTTCTCCCTATCAAGGCCCATCAAAGTGAATTTCATGTATGCCTCATAATATTTTTTTTTAATTCAGACCATCTCAAATATGCTTTCTGGTTTTGATGGCAATCATTCCATCTGTTTTAATGTCATGCAATAAAAAATGCACAAAAAGACAGAATCTGAATGTTGGACTACAGCTCTGGAGTTATTGTTGTTGTATGCCTTCAAGCTGATTCCAGTTTATGGCAACCCTAAGATAAAATGATCAAAAGGTTTTCTAGGGCTGAGAGTGTGTGATGCGCCCAAGGTCACCCAGTAGGTTTCCATGACTAAGCAGGGAACTGAATCATGGTCTCCAGAGTTGTAGTCCAACACTCAAACCACTATACCACACTGGTTCTGGAGATCACGGTTCTAATCCCTGCTCAGCTATGGATACCCACTGGGTGGCCTGGGACAAGTCACATTCTCTCAGCTGCAGAGAAAGGCCAAGCAACCCCCCCACCGAACAAATCTTGCCAAGAAAACCCTGTGATAGGGTTTCCAGATGTCAGAAATGACTTGAAGTCACACAACAACAACATTGAATAATTGAGAACTGTGCAGCTTCTGATCATGAATTCATTGATAGGAAGGGGGAAGAATGGTTTGCCCCAAATCACACAAGGTTTTACTTCCAAATCAGGCTTTAAAAAAGAAAACGTGAGGTACTGGATCTTTTAGGATCTTGAACTCTTTGATGTCTGATTACAGCCCTGAAATTTGCTAAGGTGATCTGCATATATTCTTTTATCTTCAGAACTGTTAAAAGGCAAGTTCCTGTTTAGCCACTTGTGTTCGTTGAATGCTTCAGAGGTGCTGCAATGTGTCATGTGGTATTGCAAGCTGTATCTGGAAGTCTAGGACCTCCATGTTAATCCCAGATACTCAGGCCAAACCCCAGACCTATATCTGCACTTGGGCAGAGATGTTGTTTTTCTATTGCATTGCTACATGAATCATGTGCCAAACTACTTATAGTTGTACTGAAACCATATCCTTCCCTGTTTATTCATGCCTCCATTGTCTTTTATCCTACCTTTGGCCTTTCTTGTGATAATTTGAAACTGTAAGCAGGAACAACCCAAGGCAATTTGCCCTTGGAGAAGGTGTTCCGCTCCCATTTTGTTTACTGGTGCTGACCAGACAGGAAGCTGACTATTACTTCAACAGTGGTGGCAGGAAAATGTCTTCAACTGCACTTGAGGGAAGCAGGTTAGATTAGGGGCACAGGACAGGTGGAATGGCATAGGCCACTCTTTCCTGCATCACTTCCTCCTCCAGCACCTGCTGCCTGAGGCAGCTGCCTGGTTCTGCCTAATAGTGGAGCTGACTGGCTGTATGCTCCCTGAGGCTTGCCTTTATATCTTCTCTGTGGTGCTCTATAAAGTGCCACACAAAGGTACAACACGTTCTGTAAATAATTGTGGGGCAGAGTGGAGATTGTAAACAAGTTTGGGAGAGGAACCCTTCTCTTCCTCTCTACCTCAGAATGTATCTTGATGATCCCTACCTCTAGGTCAAATAAACACTTCCAGCCTGACCCCAAAACCTTGAATTTGTCATAGAAGTATGTGATACATCCTAATATGCCATAAGTTTGGTGTTATTAACTCAGAACCTGATGCTCCTACCTGGCACCCTGCATCCCTCACCCGTTTCCCAGCGTCAGAATTTTGTTGGTTTTGGCTACAGCATTCCCGTGGGCTCCCTGCAGGAACTACCACTCCCAGCTAATGAAATTTGGGTTGAGGCAGTGATAGAAACAGCAACAGAGATGCTCTAGTTCTCACAACTGCTATGGAAAATAGCTACTGGATGCAGAGATCTGAGTGGAATCTGATTTCATCAGTGGGTTTGTGAGACACTGACATGCCGGAGGTAGAACAATGCGTTCTGTGGCATCCCGTAAGACTTCGAAAGTAAGCTGAGATAGCTCACAAAAAGATTGTCTGAAAAGGTCTAAACCAATCCTTAGTGACTGCTTCCAGATTGTGGGATGTTCTCCCACAGAAGGCGAGGCTGTCTCCTTTTTTATTCTCTTTCTGCTAGCAGGAAAAGATCCTTTAAAAAATCAAGACAGATTTTCAGT